>CAJVPJ010000151.1:0-39578 GCA_910592205.1 Paraglomus occultum
TTTGTGTTTCATAATCTTTATCCTAACATGTAGGTTGAAAAGTTTGTATAAATTCTCTTTTAACATAACAAGAAACATTCTGAAATGATATGGTATTTTTTACATACATCATCAGAGGGAATGACGTCATCGATTAACCTGACCGTGTTCGTTTTTACTTGGTATATAATTTGTTCGTTCATTGCCGCCTTAAGGGAGAGAACAAGAGAGATTGCAGAAGGGATTGCAGCACCGAGTCCATGAACTGTAATTACTTCTTTACTAATAATCATAGTAAATAGGCCTTGATTTATTTTGTGTAACTATCTAAAGATGTAAACGTATACATAGATTTATAATCTTTTGATACCCTTCTTTTAATAGCAGCTTCTTGCATCTTTTTAACAGCCCGCTCTTGCTCGATTTCCTCGAGACGTATATATCCGTTATAATAGTGGCTGCTCTAATTGGTGAGCGTTTGTGGATGCTTGCTTCATGTAAAAAAAAAAAAGGTTGTGAAATCACCGGTTAGATTTCGACGCTTGGGGAAACATTGAATATGTAAAAAGAATTACGTTACGTCTTTTGCTTGGGACGGGTAGTTCTTTTTCGTTTGAGGTAACTAGAGAGGATTTGCGCTTTCGCTTTACCATTTCAAGCAAGTTGATAAGCTTGTGTCGAACTTGGAAAAATTTTAGATGGAAAGATGGATTATAAGGTGGCGTAGTACTCAAATATTTTCCACACTTTTTTCAATAATCACACAAAATGCCAAAAGTGAAATCAAAGTTGAAATCGTCTCTCCTTCGCTTGCAACAAGAGAAACAATTACGTGACAAACATGCGGCGGCAATAGCAAACGCAGAGGCAAAACTAAAGAGTGTCAACAAACCCAAGGTCAAGAGAATTAAGAATGTGGAAGAACGCCAGAAACAATTTCCTCCTGTGCCGTATAAACAAGGAGAGCGAATATTGTTGGTCGGCGAAGGTGTGACTTGGCCTACTGTTGATTGTTTATTAGCGCTGTTTTCTGGATATTTTCTACAGCAATCTTTATTTCCCAAACAGGTAATTTTAGTTTCGCTCGCTCTTTATGCGAACACATGTTCAAAGAATGCTCTCACACTATAACGGCTACAACAAACGATACCGAGGCTGTTGCCTATGAGAAATACACGGATGCTAGGGCACACGTTAGTGTAATCCGTGAATATGGTGGAGTAGTAATTTTTGAGGTCGATGCTACTCAATTGGACAAGTGTAAGCCGTTAAAGAAACGTACCTTTGACAAAATTGTTTTTAACTTTCCTCATGTTGGTATGTATCTTGTTAAAATTCATATTGTGTCGACATCGCATATTGAGAATTTAGTATATAATTGGTTTTCACTCTGTTCATGAACGACACTAGGTCTCGGTATAAAACATCAATCTCGTAATATTCTTGCCAATCAGACTTTAATCCAGCAGTTTCTTCAATCATCTTTAGCTTTTCTTTCTTCATCGTCGAGTGAGATTCACATTACTTTGAAGACCGGGGTACCATATGATGATTGGCAGGTGAAGAGGATAGCTAAAGCTCTTGGTTATGTGACTAAAGAGACGATTAGATTTTATCCGGAAATGTATCCCAGTTACGAACATCGACGTACTATTGGATTTAAAGACAATGTCAGCGTAGGTGGTAACAAGGAATTGGAAGACAAGCGATGTAATACAATTATGTTCTGGAGGGAAAAGGAAGGTCATATAAGAAATGAGGGTGATCACAAGAATAATAATAGTGATAGTGAATAAGCTGATTACATACTAGTACTAGTAATTTCAAAGAATGTTTATTCGAAACACGTGGAATTTTATTCAAATTAGGGCATCCAAATAATTTTTTATGGATGTACATATTAATAATTTAGGATGTAAAAGACCAATACTATAAATTAATTTAGTTGGCCAAAATAAGACAATTACCTTATCTGGTAAGCAAAAGAATTCGCGTCAAATGATAGAAAAGACCAGAATAAAAATATATAATATTTTAATTAGGCCGATTCCGATAATCTTTAAACAAATGGCTTGAAGGCAGCTTACTGGTCAATCTAGAAGGAAGTGTAACCGCACGAGTATAGAGCATAGGCTTTAGCTATTATGCTTTGACGTTTCCGCTGATAGAGCAAATTCGCTATACACTATGGTTCGATAAGAATTGAACTAGATAGAGGTATAACGCTATGAATGAATCGACTACGTCACAAGTCTAAAAATAATTTGGTGAGTGAAAATTTCATGTTCTATGTTTTATCGTTGGATGAGTTTCTTAATGTTCAAGTTGGAGTATGTGTATATGATTGTTAGGACCGGACACGAGAATGCCTTTAGTATTTAAAAATAAGCTCTGGTGGTTTTTATCTCGTAGTGTTGAATCCGATTCTTCTGGTTGTTAATATGGCTGTTTAACAGTATTCTGCAATCAAGTTTCCTCGAACGTACAATGCAAGTCGATCGGGTTTGGCAACGAACAGCCAGAAGCAAGCATGTCAATTTAATATGCTCTTTGCGGTTCTCCCTGTTCTTGTAGCAAGTTACGGGCTCTTGGAGAGACGAAACAAATTGGATATGAAAGTAAGATTCCGCCATCAAAGTCTATTATTACATAAGCAAGGTGTTAAGAATGTATTAGCATTTGCAACGGTGAACTTTTTTGCAGAGACTGATCGAGGCCATTTTAGCTAACAATCGGGGGTATAAAGGGTTCCTGAATACTCGGATCTAGAATGGCTCGACATTCCGGTTGCTAAAGTAGGAGAATTGCGATCTTTATTAGTAACACGTACGAATGAACGCTAAAGATGTGTTGCTAAAGTTGGTTACAAACAGATTTGTTTTGTTTATTTGCCCCCGAGGTTCGGACGTTTGGACTGTACATTACACGTGATTAGAAGATTCTATGGCTAGACCACGCATGTGATGTCATGATTCTTATATTCCGTTATTATTTCGTTATTGTTGTGAAACATGATTCTACAATTCAGGGCTTATATACAGCATTGTATTGGTGTCGACACTAAACAAGCGGTCTTTTTGTACGAAGAAAGCTGGCCCCTGTCGCTAACGTCACTGGGTATGACATCATAATTCGTATACTGGCAAAAGAAATGGACACCCATACTACACGCATTACTTTATTACCGACTTTCCGTAGACATGGTTTCTAGTCCGCCATCCTCTAAACCTGCAAGTCAATCACTACAGGTCCCAACAAATGTATGGTTGCATACCTTTATTCAAATATCACCGTACGCACTATTTGTCACGCAATACGTAGCTTCTCTTACCGATCGACGTACTCTAGCATATGATACCATTTTGCTTCTCAAACTTTAACTTTCTGTCTCTACCGACATAGGATGAGGAAAAAGAAACCGTATCTCTTGACGAGGAATTAATCGACCATGAGACGTTTGACCAGTTACTGGACATGGACGACGACGAAAATTTCGCGTTCTCTAAAGGGATCGTCTCTGAGTATTTTAAACAAGCAGAACAAACATTCAAGCAGATGGATGACTATTTGTAAGTTACTTGCTTTGCACATGAACGCATTGGTAATTATTTATCTATCATCAACAGTCAATAAACTGTCTCCTTCATGCATGCATGGGTCGTTTGATAGTAAGGAGGAGAATCTTGACGAGTTGTCCAAATTAGGTCATTTTCTTAAGGGCAGTTCGGCTGCCATCGGATTAACCAAGGTTAAAGGCATCTGCGAAAAAATACAATACTGCGGTATCCTCAAAGACGAAAACGGGGAATCCTCGATTACAGAAGACGAGGCAAAAGATCACATGGCATCGTACTTAAAAAATGTAAAAAAAGAATACCGGGAAGCCGAAAAATATTTGAAAGTTTTTTATGAAAAGCGAGGTTCGGCTATTAGTGATGATAACACATCCTCTGATGAGTAGCTTTAATGAAGGGAAGTGATTACTATTATTCTGATGTTAACTTAATGTGGTACTGTACATATATTTCGTGAAGTCCCAAGCAGACTGTATTAGACAGAAGAACGATACTTAGTATAAGGAATTCTGCAACAAGCATGTATCTAACGGATCTCTATATGATCATGGACGACGATGTCACATATCGATATATTCGAAAGTATGGTACATTCAATTCTTACGTAGACATTTCTAACACGTGAACGAGATGTCAAGCTTAATTTGAGTCCTCTATCGAGATTAACCATCATGACGAGAATTAAGTATTTAACATATTCAATTTCTAGCAAGTGATATTAAATTTATTGAATTAGCTCGGTTATGACAATTTGGTTGTACATTATGTTTGCTAGCTCATGTATAATCTCCGTAATGGATAGGAGTGTTGAATATATATATATCTAGCGGTTCATATATAGAAAGACTCTAAAAAATACTCGAACACGCGCGAACTCAACTCAACGTTCTCTCGCAATACGCACAACACACAGCACGCGTGACAAGACACTCCTCACCGACGCAATGACTCAACGACGCAGCAACCAAATACACTTACCGATCCTCTGAAGAATGTAATAAGGAGTTCGGTTTGATAAATCATTGTAAGGACTACTTGCCTTGCCTTGCCCTAATCATTATGAATGACAAGACTTACGGAAAATACTGGTAACTCTTGGTAATTAGTGTTTTCTCTGTTCTCACTTTCGGATGGAACCATTTACTGCGGTGTTCTGCGGAAGTAAATAGGGTAACAACAATATTCATTCGCATATGTATTACAGCACACAAACGTCTCTTCTCGAACCATACCAATCATTCATATTGCTCCATTTTATTTTTTATTTCTTTTCCTTTTAAGTTATCAGCTTCTGAATCAGAGGAAACAATGAGCGTTTTTATGTGGTGCATTATAAAGCATTTTTGGTATATAAAAATAATTTCGCGAAGGATTCGCCCTGAATACAAAGAGATTTTTATTATTACTTTTGATTATCAGACGTTCTTCAGAGTGATATAATTACGGTTCAAAAGTTTTCTTGGTAATTTTTTAACAAATGGTTGATTAGAGACGTTGAACCAAACTTAAGGCCTTGCAGAATTGATATTAATATGGAATCTTCCCTTCTTCCGACTAGCAGACGTTACACGGAAAGTAAAAGTAAAAAAAACAAAAGTAAAGGAAAAGGAAAGTGAAAAGATGATTTGAATCAACATCCTGGTCAGATGAATCATGGGGAGGGATAATACCAGGTGTATGTCAATAAAATGACGGTTAATTTAATATAACTCTGTTTGAACTGGTGGATTCCACTACACCAGAATTACATGAATCCTTCAAACAATTAAAACGTCTTTTTAATCTACCTGTTCTTCATTGAGAGCCGTCTTTTTTTTTCTCTCGGATATTCTGGATCATCATTCCAAGTCATGAGGATTTCTCGGTTATTAATATTTCTTCGACATAGTAATAGTGCGCCAAGAGATATTTGAAGAATATATAGAAATTGTAACACAGAATTAACCTTATTTGTATAAATCAGGAGAATGTGGATAACGTATCACCAAAACTAGCAGAATTTTATTATAGAAATTCACCATAACCTATCACTATAACACAAAACTTATCATTCAAAGGCTATCATGATAACAAACCACCTTTTTTTGTACGGATTTGATGTTCCGCGCCACGCTGTCTAGGTTAATTTGTGCCACGCTAACCGCATAATAGATTTTTAGACCGCAGCTGGTCTTAGCCACCGATATGATTGATTAGGGTCTTTCCGCCCAAGCACAAATCGAATTTATGGGGGCAAACACCCCAGTTCCGCAAGTTAGGTGACATATAAAACACTTCCATACACGTAAGATTCCAAGCACTTTGTCATCCTTTTTACGCTCGCGCCAATACCACAGGCCAACGCTCTGTAATTTACTCGAAGAAAACTACGACTAAACTTATTCTAACTCACAATGACCGAAATCCGAAGAAAACTTGTCATTGTCGGTGACGGTGCATGCGGCAAAACGTGCCTTCTGATCGTATTCTCAAAGGGTACTTTCCCAGAGGTATGCCCATTCTTTTTTTTTTTTTTTGCTAAACTCATAATACCAGAAGATATGCTGTTTGGTATTACTGTGTCTACCATGGAAAAGCGGGCAATGCTCCACCGTGCTGTTATCTATAGGGGTCTGGAATTTTGATAGCATATATGACGGTGTTTTATCGGGAAGCGTTTTACGCTATTCTATCAAACAGTGAATTATTTAGTTGAGATAGCAGTGACTGATTCATATCCTTCCATTATACGGTCTATTACATGTACTAGGTATACGTACCCACTGTGTTCGAAAACTATGTCGCCGACGTAGAAGTAGATAATAAACGAGTCGAGTTAGCGCTCTGGGATACAGCAGGTGAGTGATGAATGAGAAAAGATAGAACGGATGTTGATCATAGATAGCATACTTTCATTTACACATTAGCTCGTTCGCCCGCCCGTTCGTTCGTTCGTTCGTTCCTCCGCTCGTTTGTTGGTTCGTTCATCCATTCGTTCATTCTTTTCATAACGATACCTGTATCTACCCTCGACTGTTTATAGGTCAGGAGGATTACGACAGACTTCGTCCCCTCTCATATCCCGACTCGCACGTTATTCTAATTTGCTTCGCGGTTGATTCGCCCGATTCTTTGGATAACGTTCAGGAGAAGGTAATCATATTGAAATCTAATATTTGGACAAAAATTTTCTTTTAAAGGATTTACATGATTTGGGATCGCAATCTATGTTGATAATATGCAGAGAATACTTTCTTGTTTCTTTGACAGACCAAATTGTTATACTTGGCATCAATCTTCTTGTCTGAACGTCATCAATCAAGAGTGTATTCATAACGTTTAACATTTGTCCTGTTTTTATAGTGGATTTCAGAGGTAATGCACTTCTGTCAAGGACTTCCCACTCTTCTAGTAGGATGTAAGAAGGATTTGAGGTTTGACCCCAAAACAATTGAAGAGCTTCGCAAGACTTCTCAGAGACCAGTTACGCCCGAAGAGGTATGGATGTAATGCAGATGAGCTAACGTTCGGCAATTATAATACAGAATACGTGTTGAAGCAATCATCGCTAACGATTAATTATCCATCAACCCCTTTCTGTTGACAAACTCCAATCCACACCTTAAGGGCATGGCTGTGGCCCAAAGAATTGGGGCGTACAAATACCTAGAGTGTTCAGCTAAGACCGGAGACGGGGTCCGTGAAGTGTTTGAACACGCCACACGTGCAGCTTTATTGACCAGACCCCGTCGAAACAGGAAAACTTGTTTCTTCTTGTAATATTACTTTGCCCCACTGCTTGAGTATACAGAATACTTTTGGCTGCGCGAACTACAATAATGGTGTCTTGTCGATTATCGTTCCTTTTTACGGCGATTGTAAGGAGTGTTTTCTTTTTGCTTGTGGTGAATCATTTTAGTGTTTTCATATTGGACTTTTTTCTTTCCATTTAAATGCGAAATTTTTTTTCTTTATTATTATTATTTTCTTTACCGAACTTATATAGCCTAAACACTTAGTTTGCCAATATTGTGCGTGTGTGGGTGTCTTCTTTCCAATACGTTCTTTCTAATTAGGAGAGTTCGATTAAAGAGTATTAATCTACTTTATACTGAATTAAACCGTTTACAGTAAGGTGTATAGGGGGAGAAAAGGAGTCAAGATAGGAAGTGCGCTGTCTAATATAGGGGTAATACTAAGATCTCTTGGAAATAGTAAAATCTTGTTGGAAGCTTCGAAGTTGCAAACTATTCTTTCGAGGACAGCAGATACGGGCGGAAACAATTTGAATATAACTGATTCAATCTAGATCAAAGAGGGGCGAGCTTGTGAAATCATTGTTCACATAAATCTGGTTTTCCCTCCAGCAAAATTATTTTCTCATATCGGTGGAAGTCTCTGTTGCCCTAATACGATATTCGATGAATCTCGTGACCAAGGAACCATTATTCTTCGGCCGCATCATCATTTATCCGCAATAAGGATCTCGCCGGTCCTGTACAAACGCTGCTGCGTTGGCGCAGCGCTGCAGCGTCTTTGTTCACTGTTGACCTTTTTCTGTTCTACATGCGCCGACAGTCTGCATGATAATCACTGGAACGAATGGCCGATTAACAATCGAAGTTACCGTTTATGATTGCTTCATTATGCAAGTATTACCATGCGAGTTAATGCTTTCTATGCGACATCGGATAACTGTCAATAATCAGATCCCTATGATTTCTACTGAAAATGGCTACTAGCTTTGGTAAGAATGTTGCTCGACAGTGGCAAGTATTGCACGTGAGAACGTTTTCGTTCTGTCCCTGGACTCTAGACAGCTGTTCAATAAACAGGCATTGCTTCTATTATTTACGTTTGTTTCGCTTACGGTAACGTGTCTGTTGCCTAATCTATTCGCGCCAGGCATTAGATAGAAATTTATGTTGCGATTATTGCACAAAGGAAAACTTTATTTCAAGACACATAATTTTGGGTACAAGGTTTCATTCGTATTTTTAGCGTTCGATGTAAAAATTTGAAAGCTTAGGTAAAACTTGCGGTAATTTATAACCACTTTCGCACAAATACAGGAACCCCTACTAGAAAACCCCCCAGCCCAGTGAGCAAACTGTACGATCTCTTTGCAACAAGAGTCTGCTTAGTGTCATTATCTTGTCTGAAAAGTAGCAGCAATTTTATGGTGACCCCTTAGCCGTTCTATCTTGGGCGTCTGAGCATATTGTCTCTACCCTATTACAGACACTTGATTTTCACACTTGCGTGTCATTTTCAACTTTATTTAAGGGTGGTGTCACCGAACATCACATGCCAACGCCTGTGCCCCGGCACGCGACTAACAATCAGGTTTTCACTGTTTTAAGGTAAAACGTACAACAGACCTCGCTCTGCGCTGACAAAACATTTCATTGACTATACGGTTTTTTATCCAAGAATTGTATGTAAGATGAGTCACTGGGAGCGTTCTATTGATACGTCGCTAAAGGTTTTCATTAATACAACATATTAGGCAAAAGTGTAGTCTATCGACTGTCATTCACCGTTTGCTCCGGGTATTTCCAGTTCTAAGCTCATTCATACTGACGTTAATACGATTTCTTAACAACTGTAAATGTGATGTCAATGCGCTAGCTTGGGTTTATTCTCTTGGACCGATAGGTGTCAATGATGTGTTACTGTTATCATCCCTTTGGCACTCATCAACAGTATTTTCTTAATTGTCTTGCAAATGTGGCGAATACGTAATCAATATCGCTGAAACAAAAATCGTCAGCGTTTATTCTACGTCTGAACGTTGCGTTCGGTTATTGGACAGACAGAAACTGTAAGCAAATATTGATTTTGTACCAATGATCAGTGGAGGTGGCACCTGTAGTCATCTTTGTTAGTAACCCCATTTGGTTGCATCGCAGTATGAAGCGGTTTATTCGTAAGATCAGATGCGGTTTATACTGTCTTTTTACTACGAAAACCATGTTGTTTGAAAAGTAATAGAAATTAGGACCTATGAAAATGTCAAGGGAACATGAAGAGGTTCGTACAAGTGTTGACTTGTAGTTCCTGATGTTAGTATGAATAGATTACAAACAGAAGTTTCGAGTCGCTTTTACAGGCCTTATCGGGTATAGAAGTGATTACGGGTGTGGGTGTGATAATATTATTTTGTCTAAACAAAAGGCTGACTGTTGCTTTGCTATCGATATAGCAATAGTCTTAATATATATAACGTGCTCGCCGCTTCCATGTACAAACTTAGCTCTGGGAGGTGGCCGAGTATTGCTACTAAAGTGGCCCATTGTAGAACCAAAAGCCCTGGCGTACAATCATGTTTCCGGGGAAAATAGAATATAAAATAATGTTACCCCGATGATAGAGGAGGAACCGCTCCGAAAGACGAAAGTTTAAACTGGATGTGAACTTGACTGTATTGTTCTTCATTCATTCCAGTGAGTTCCTCGATCCTAACCTCAAATACGGTATTTTCGGAAGGATCTTTCGATTGCTTGGAATCACTGATGAATTTAATTCGAATTAAACATTGAGCTATGGCTTAGGAATTATTGGACTAGTTATTAGAAGGGGCAGAGAAAAACCTCCGGCTGCACATGCTCCCCCACATAGTATTATTCCTATTTTTTCAGTTATATCGCAAAAACTATTAACACCACAAACACAAATACAAGTCCAGGGTGGGCGAAGGTAGACTGGTACAATAGTGGGAGAGCAAACTAAATACAGTCTCCATCAGTTGTTTGACGCTTTTAGTATTTAAAGCCTTATTAGGCTATTAATATGACATCGATAATAGTGTGGCTCAGGCAATAAGTGTTTCATATTCAGCCCAAATCTTAGTGTAACCGGTACCCCCGTATATTTAATAATTTACTATATTTAAATTAAATGGGGCATGATACGTCATATCGAGAGAAAAACTCTTGCGGATGTGATGTGACAATATTAAGGCTACCTGAACCAAATGCACGAATTTCATTAGATTAATATAGGCGGTGAATGGTAAAAAATTGGATTCGGTAACAAATTCCTCAACTCTTGCAAATATCGAACAATAAACAAGCAAAGCAGCCGGAAGAGACGAGGAACGAATGATTGAAAGAGATGCGGTCGTTGATGTTTGAGACAAAAGACGCAGTAAATAATAACATCTATCCCTATCCAAGAGGGTTTTTAAAGAATATTATTAATAATGGGTGGAAATGTTTACCGACTGTTTTTTCTTATATTAAACAATAAAGCAAACCTCACCTCCCTCAAAAATTGAAAAATTTTTTCCTTCTTTTTTGTTTACACCTGTAGGTATGACCAATGATAACCTTAAATGTACATAACAGTTTCATAGACCACCGTTTATTAAAGAAAAGAAAGGTTCACGGTCGAAGTCCAAAAATCAGATGATTGATGAGCATCAGAAATTAAATCATAATCAGAATTCTAAAATATGGCTGTATGATAATCAAATAATAATGCAAATACATGTGCAAATTTCGAAAATAAATTGTATGTAAAAACAATGTTAGGTGACATTTGCTTGACAATAAAAGCTATTTAACTGATTTAGTGGTCCTTTATTGACACAGCTGTGGTGGACCGCTAGAGCTGTTTAAAGCTATTTAACTGAGTGTTGCAAATAATAAACTATTTATATTGTTGCAAATGCATGTACGCGTTTGAGGTATACTTAATTCTCTTTGAAAATGTCATAAATAATGATAGTATTATTCTCAATTATAAATAATAATTAATAATTAAGAACATCAGTATATTAAATATAAAAATAAAATAAAATAATTATTTTAGACAAATAAATAACAAAATTACTGATGCATTGGTGGCAGAATTGCTGCTATTGATAAAGCAAAAAATTATTCTTACGATGGTAAAACATTAGAGAATGCTGAAAAAAGAGATTTTTTAATAATAATAATAATAATAATAAGTTAAGAAAGCTCAAGCCAAATTAAAAAATGAACCAAAAAGTTTTAGTAAAAATTTAATACAAATGGCAACAAATTTTAATTTTTTTTATAAATAAAGGAGCAGAGACAACCAGGTAAAGAATCCATTGCTTACCAAAATAATTAATACAGAGCAAAAAAAAAGTTTGACAAAATAATTAAGGATCACCAAAGTATTCAATAAATAGAAAATTAGACGCAAAAAAAAGCTGCACTTGATGCTTGATCTAGTATTGCGACAAAAAAGAACAAGAACAAGATAAAAAAAATCAAGGAAACTTAGAAAATAGTCAAACACAAAAGCTAAAGAATATAAAAAAATTAGTTGACGTTTTAAAGCTAATTTGGCATTTGGTCAACCTAATAATAAAATTTAAAACAAATTGTTGAACATCAGGAAAAGGTTGCTGAAACAATTTATTGATGACCTATTGTACTGTAGCAAATTTATTAGAATTAATTATCAAAGCTTTTGTCACAAATTTTTATTTAGATAAAAGTTATATTTACCCACTTACCTAGGTAAATTTATCAAAGCAAATAAGAAACTTTTCAAACAATTTGATAAAGATAAATTTTTTGCTTTGATTGATTATAAAGTTGGTGGTAAAACTGCTGAAAATGCTTTTAAAAAATTATAGAAGTAAAAGTTGCCCCAAACTCAAAAAAAATAATTTCTTGATAATTAAACGACAACAGTTCGATACACAAGTCCGTTGACAATAACTCACATCGACGCGAGGAAGTTTTAGAGGTAAGAATTCTTACTGGGTAAATCTGTTGAGGGTCTGTATCCGAAGGTACGCTGCCACTAGGTGTAAAAGCCGGATAATCTTGAAAGCACTCCGTGGCCACACTTGGGCAGATTGTTTGTCGTGAGGGTAATTACTTAGTATGTGTGTATCTGAAGGGACGCTGCCACTAGGTGTAAATCGAGTTTTTGAAAGCATGCGGAGTGCGATTAATCGAAACCGTTACCGAACCGGTAGGAGCAGAGAGCTTCAGTGGTGAATAGAATTACACGAAAAGTAGTTGGGTGCCCGATTGTTAAATGGTTTGCTGCAAACTTTCAATATCAGCTCCGAAAAATTGTCTGTGCTCAGGCGGTTGTGGTGAATAGGATACATGGGACGTTGATGTAAAGCCATCGCAAGTGTGTCATCCGGTCAGTGGATCTGACGCTTGACATGCAGGTCCTTCATTGGTATGTGATTCTCACTCATTTCTTTAATATTTTATCAAAGTATAAGTAGGCTTCTTGAACAATATTTGCACACATGAGTTACGTGCGAAATCAATTTTGTCATCAATCACCAACAGCCCACAATCAAGAATGCAATACTCATGAAATTCACATACCGTATACTGTAAATAAGCACTCAACCTTAACATAGTGAGGTGCTTATTCACGATAGGATTGCCAACTCTCATCGGCATTATCAAAACGATCAGCAAATTATTACGTAAAGTATAATCCACAATAACGTTAAGGAGTAGCTTACAACAGTAACCAGAAGTGAAATAAAAATATTTTATTTGTGTATTCACGTAGTAAACTGTGGGTGGGTGGAGGGGTATGTCATGCGGTTAATCTAGGTAATCTTGGTGTGCCTATTCACGATCGATAATTTACTTATAGGGGGTGCTTATCTTTTCACGGCAGTACACGGTATATGATAATTACTGTCAAAGTTTGAAACTTAAACAGTTTCTCTCTGAACTGTTTATTTCGTTGCAAACGAAAAATAGTTCGAAAGGCATGTCTTAAGACTGACGAAGTGAAATAAACAGTCGTGAGACTAAGAAATGCTTGCTCGTGAATGAGGGTAAAGGTGAGGATACGAATACTGCCTTCAATAGCAATGAGCAATAATTGAGTATGTTATTAAAATGCTGAATTTTTTCAACGCGCTCGAAAATTTTCATGACGTCACAAGAATATCCTGCTACCACGTGAGAACAGCAAATAGGCGTAGGGTCGCTTAATATTAAATATGTATTTTTGCGCTAATGCTTGCGTCAACGAATTAAACGAACACTATGAACAGACTCATTGGAACGTCGAGGAAAGTGCCTAAGCCAACGTTAGGTGAAGCCATAGCGACGGTAAGGTACTATAAGTTTGTAATTTCGTGTTGTTACATTGGTCGTCGCGATGTAGGAAGGCTTTTTGTAAATGACCGACCCGCGTTGCATTCTACTTTCGTTGGCAAATAGACAGATTCTAGAGTCGAGGCTGTGGAAGTCAAGATAAAGAAATATGATGCAGAATTAGCTAGATATAAAGAACAAATGAATAAGATGCGTGACGGACCGGGGAAGGTAAGCAAAATGTGTGTTTCTCTCGTATAGATCCAACACCTGGTTTCTCATTTCACTACCGATTTTAGAATGCAATAAAGGCAAAGGCAATGCGAGTGTTGAAACAACGAAAACTGTGAGTATGTTCTACGATGGAGCAGGTAGAACGAGGACCAGGTGGACTTGCTGTAAGGGGGTTCCATTTAAAAGCATCTGCGCTGGGCATTCCATCCAAACAGCAACCCCCCAAGCTCTTGAAATATTGCCTCATTGACGTATAATACTTTATGTAGGTACGAAACTCAGCGTGATCAGCTTCAACAGCAATCATTCAACATGGAGCAGGCAGCCTTTACGACAGAGAATCTTCGTAACGTTGCTACCACTGTCGATGCTATGCAAACAGCTAACAAGGAAATGAAAAGACAGTATAAAAATATTAATATTGATCAATTAGAGGTATTGATTCGACACGCTTCAAATTGTCGCACTACGTCAAGTAGCCTCCATTTCATTTGATGCTAAAATGATTAGACTTGTCGTTATCATTCTCTTACCAAACCTCTGTTTTCACACTTGTGCCATCTCAGAGAGTCCAAGATGAAATGGAGGATCTGATGGAACAAGCGAATGATATACAGGAAGCTCTAGGAAGATCATACGGGCTCCCAGAAGATATTGATGAAGAGGAGCTGGAAGCCGAACTGGATGCGTTGGGAGACGAGTTGGACTTTGAGGAGGAAGCCGAACCGTCATACTTACAAGAGTCTGAATTCCCCGAATTGAACGCGGAATTGGCAGACTTAGAGTCGGAAGTGAGTACTATTGAACGGATAGTATTAAAATAAGTTGACTAGTATTGTAACATCGCTGTATTTGTTGTCGTACATTGCGCATTAATGTTAACGTATTTTGTATTATAGGCAAAGACAATAGAAAGAGGAGCAGAGGCACCAGTGAAAAATACTGCTTGATTTAATTCACAACTGGGGTAACACTTCTTGAAAGATATAATAGAATAAATAATCATCTAAATTATAAGTGTTGTAACAAATGTTCGTTGCTTTATACCGTCTGTTAGATACATTCTATGAATTAACTATTAATTGTTAGATTTTCTAACATATTAACTTGAAGTATAATTACCGTACAGATAAAGCAACACTCTAAATGTCTATAAGTCCTTTTTCTAAACGATATCGGACCAAGTCAGCGATAGTGATCAATTTCAATCCATGCTCGTCAGCAAATGCTCTACAGTCGTCACGACGAGCCATAGAGCCATCGTCTTTTACTAATTCACAGATAACTCCCACTGGTTGCAATCCTGCTAATTTACATAAATCTGAATTGTCAAATGCGACATGCATTACGACAAAATAAAACGACAGCGAGATTGTTAGAAATGGGCCTTATCAATGAATCGTGAACACATGACTTTGGGTTCTTACCTACAGATGCCTCAGTATGTCCAATACGACGCAATACGCCACCTTCAGTATATCGTAAAGGGAATATGTGTCCAGGTCTGTTGAAGGCTTCTGGATCAGTAATCATTGGATCAGCCAGCGACCGGGCTGTCAATGCTCTGTCATGAGCTGAGATGCCCGTCGTTGTATCTAGTCGCAGGTAGAAGTGAGTTATGAAACATGTGGCTTGAATATCTCGCATTTTTCAAATGATGTTACTAGGACGCATTTATCCTCACTACTTACTATGAGCATAATCTACGGAAATGGTATAAGCCGTCTTCATTCTGTCAGAGTTATTTGATACCATTAGTGGTAACTTCAATTGATCCAACCGGTCTCCCGTTGATGGAACACAGATGAGACCGCTGTCGAATGAATTAACAAATGAGGGATAAGTATACGAGAAGCAAATATAGTCCGGTTCCATCATAAAAACTGCTTTAGATGAAGAGGTTACCTCGTATATCGTACCATGAATGCCATCTTTTCTGTGGTAACTTTTTCTGCTGCAATAATTAGGTCTCCTTCGTTTTCTCGATCCTCATTATCAACAACCAACACAAACTTTCCATCGGCTATTCGACAAAATAAACGCACAATATGAATAAATAAATAATGGCAGTCAAATGTAGTCTTCTTTGGTAATTAAACGACCATACCAAAATCTTTCAATGCATCTTCTATGGAATCAAAAGATGTTAATGGCTTTCCATTTGTTGTCTTAGTAAGGCCATTTCCGTTTAATGCAACATGTTGTCCGTAAGAAATTATACTTTCGCCAATCATTTCGAAACAAAAGGTTTTAAACAACTTTGCGCGCACTGTGTGTTTTTTGTTGACTATTAATAAAATTTTTTATGCTTACTAACCTTTTCGGCAATACATTTACTTGCCCAATTATGTCGCTAGTCTATTATGGATGATGACAAATTACTTGTGTCATGTGACCTGCGATGATTGGTCATTAGTAATTTCGGCAAAGGCAAAATACGGCGGAACAATGCTATTCCTGCATTATGATGGATAGATAATCTATGATATTAGTGACACCAGGGGCGTTACAATTGGTACGCCGACTTTGACCAATTACAATAGTAATCGCTAGATAATTGATGAACAATCTTCATTCAGAAATTGGGTACAGTAACGTGACCGTATGTTCAGCTTTGAAATATCGTATCGCAAACAGATTCTTTATTCACAAACGGTGACGTCAATTTTTTTGTCAAGGATTGCGGAGCAAACATTTGGAATATATGTGACTGTTCACACTTGACAAGAAAACTGACGTCACCGTTTGTGTTATATGAGCGCAATTCTCAATGAAGATCTTGGGTAGTTGATGAAATCACAATAATAACTTGCTCCGCGATGGCGATCCGTATACTTATAAATAAGAATAAGCCGCTTAGTAATACATGTGACATAATTATTTCTGTTAACTTGCCATTTTTGTTTACAGACAAGAAGTTTATCATTAAACATAGAAACCGTCTCCAAAACAATAATATAAATCTATTCGTTATTACAGTAGGTGTCGGCTTTTAGTAGTTTGTAAAGTTACCGGCTCTTTGTCTCTTTAATAAATTTTCCTCCATTGTTAACTAGATTAACTTTTTGTAGTTATCTTTGAGATTTATTTCATATGTTGTTAACGGTCTTTGACATAGCCTATTATATCATAGTTATCTTGGTTGTGACATTCACTATTCTCTTCAGCTGGTTTAATACTAGGATTAGGATGGATTTCTCTAGTAATTTCCGAAAAATTTGCTTTTCTAGTTTTCAACAAGTTGAATTCAGTAAAAGCACATTAGCCATTAGCTGAGTTTGACAACTCCTGGATGAGTTGCTTCAAAGAAAAATGCAGATATTTTTGCAAGCCATTCAATTCTTAAAGAAAATCCCTAAGACAGAATTAAGATTTAAGTGCTGAAAATCTTTCCATTTTCATAGCATTGAGCTTTGTTGTACTTGATTTTTCACAACATTAACAATATGATCCACACAAACTACGGTTGTTTTTCGTAAAGCATTTTAATCAATCCAAAATTTCACACTAGAATTTAGTACGTCCAGGCACCATGAAATTAATTCGATACTTTCATAATAACCGCAATAACTAAATCAAATGGTGGCATTATTTTATTCTGTCCACCCGTATTACCACAAGTAATCTTTAGATGTTTTTCGTCTCTTAATTTCATCAAATATTATGCTCAGCGTACTATTAAGATCTTTTCCTATTAATTTGTTTTCGTCGAGATAATTTGTTCGCGTACTGCTTCACCTTGAATAGCAAATACCGTAAACTGCCATTAATAAGGGGCTATCGTGAATAAGGGCCCCTCATATAAAAAAATGACTGCCGTGAATAAGGTTATGAAATAGCTACCCCCTTTATCACGTCAACAATTCACGTCATATATTACTTCATTTGATTTATTATAATTCAACTTCACAAACACCCTCTGGTAAAATTATAGCTGATTCATCCTCCCTTTCAGCACCTTCTTTCCGTATTAAATTGTCTTCTGTACCATTGAGAATTATTAGATAGCCCACAGGTTTAAAGAAGTTCACTATAATATCACATCGCGAAGTAACCGTTGTGCGAGTAATACTGTCAGTTTCTGGAGTTGGGGGTACTGAATTGCTATCATACTACTCATCATCTTCCCACTAAATCTTCTTCATCAGCATCCTCATTATGTATGATATCCAGTCCTGGCTGTCCTGGCAGAGTAAGAGCGGTTTGCAGCTTTTGCAGCTGTACCCTTTCTTTGTAGAGGGATGTGAGAAGGCCCATTCCCTTCTACTTCTCAAACCCAAATGTCGTTTTAACCGTTTCAATCTCGTTTTCAAGTTTTTCGATTTTCTCCCTCAATTTACAATTGTTGTCATGGTTGATTCTGCGGAAAGATGTGCTGACAGTGCGATATAATGCTGATCAGTGGCTTAGTCAATGACGTATTATTAGGAACGTTCTAGATCTTTTCAAAATGCCTCATATAAGCACCCTCCATATATGCACACTCTCCATACATGCATGCCATGGCTAGCTTGGGAATTAGGGAATTGATGCACTGTGATAGAAAAGAGCGATTTGATCAGATGATCATTCACCGGGTTTTTTGTCACATGGATTTCACCATCAGCCGTGACAATAACTTCTATTCTCCTGCTACTCTTCAATTGTTAAAAGCATAAAATGGTCAAAAAGGAGCTTTTACACGAACAGCGCGAACGTATAGTTGGTGCATATCTTAGCGGAACGAAACAACAAGTTATTTCCGCTCAACTGAACATTGCTCTTAGCACTGTGAATGATACAATTAAACGATATAAGCAAACACATTCTGCCACACCAAAGAAACATCCCGGGCGCCCAAAAACGCTTACTGACCGGTTCTGAAACGCATAGTTCGAGAGGATAGGCTTGGCTCGCTCCCCGTTCTGACAGGTAAGTTACAGTGCGTTAAGAAAAAAATGGTGGTCAACAAAAGACTCGTTTTTTGTAACACATAAAGAAATACGCGTTATTAATAATAATTGTACTACAAATACGATCAATTCCATATCCAGTTAACATGTTCTCATACGCGCAACTTTTGTTTTTTCGTTTATGCTTCTGTAAAGATGGTTAACGCGAAGCTCGAAGCCCAAAGACAAACAATTAAACATTACTGGCTCAACGGTACCAATTCAGCCAAAGAAAAACACAAAATAACAAACACTTTCCTTCGTACTGTTGAGCATAATCTCAAAAAACTAAGAGAAACAGGTACCGTTGAGCACAAGCGAGGAAACGGAGGTTACACAAATCGTATCTCGCGTTATCGGACAGAGTATACGCCGTAATAATGGTTTTTCAACCCGCCAACTTGCTGCAAAAGTAGAAAATACGCAGAATATATCAATTTCGCATGTTACGGTATGGGATTACATAAAAAAAGGGGTATAAAAGCTCCGTGACGCCGATGCTCACCGAACAGCATATTGAGATGAGAAAGAATTGGGCACAGGCGCATGCGAATGACAATTGGAACAGAACAATGTTGACAGATGAGACAGCCTTTGACCTCTTCCGAAACAAGGTTCGTCGATGGCACAAAACTGGTGACAGACGTAATGGCGTGGGGAGGCATTTCTCGAATAATGGATGGTCCTTTTTATGTGAGAATATTGCAACACCACACAGAAAGACTATGAATACGAAAAGAAAATATATAATATTCTTGTAGAAGCTGGACTCAATGTAACATGGCAATCGAGGTGAATTTTCACTGAGTATTTTGTTGAGTGGTTTGTATCCGAAGTTACGCCACTTGGCCCAACTTTTCCTGCTGCTCAAAGAATGTATGGGAGGAGTTGACGTTTGCAACAGGATAATAATCCGAAGCACACGTCACGTGTTGCCAAGGAATTTCTCGCTGAATGGAGATTCAGGTCTCGACTACTTATCAGATAATTGTCGAGAACTCCATCCAACAGTTCAGACCTCAACCCAATTGAAAGTATGTGGCAAATTATGAAGAATAATGTTGAAAAGCAAATGACACAAAATACAGATAAATTAATGAGATTTATTATGGCTGAGGAATGGGATGCAATCCCTCAGGAGATAGTTAATAATTTAGTCTCCTCCATGCAAAGCAGATGTGAAGCTATTTTGCTGCATGACGGCAATAGAATTTCCTACTAAAAATTTACTATTAAATAAGGTAACTAATGAGCTTTTAAATAAACCTTTAATTTACATTTGTAGTCGTTGAGATATACAATTTTTGTCACCCCCGTTTTGTTCTAAACACACTGTAAATTCTGATCTTGAAACAACATTACATACTAGTACTGTTAGAAGATACTTGCATGATGAAGGTATTCGATGTTATACTGCAAAGAGAAAGCCTCACTTTACTATACCATACTAATACATCTTCGGTGGATGTCAACTCATGGTATTCGAACTTTAGATTGGGTCGCGCAAAGTCCTGACCTTAATCCAATCAAAAATCTTTGGAACCATTTAGACCGTCAGGTACGTAAACGAAAACCTCTGCCTTAGACAAAGCAGGATTTAATAACTGCAATTCAAGAGGAATGGAGTAATATTAGCCTAGAGATGTTGCAAAATTTAATTATGAGCCTACCATATCGAATAGAAGCTGTTATTAAGGCTAAAGGTGGGAACACCAAGTATTAGCTTTTAACATCTGTAATTTTTATGTATGCAACAATAAAAGCAGTAGTTTATCATGGAGAATTTTTATCGATGCTTCATAAGTTTGAAAATTGTCAATGTCGCTTAGAAAATACAAAAATTTTTATATCTATTTCAAACACGTGACAAAAATTAATATTAATATTAATGGCTTTGGATCCGAGTATTTCCTCCCATGCGATCACTCTAGTGCTTTTACATTTCAAGAGCGTGCACTTCAATAATCCAAATAATAAAATTTGTGCACCTACGAAAACATTAAATTATTTTTACATTGTTTGACTTTTTGGTTGCAATTGTGTCGAAAGGGCAAAATGATAAAATGCACTTGAGTAGTCTTTTATCATACTGTAACAATAAAGAACGATCTTTCGTTGATAGGTTTCTCGAGCTGTGGATGCCTTTGTGCGAATCTTTGGATTAAATTACTTACGCTTCTTCAAGTTTTCGTTTTTTCTTGGTTCGTCATAAGTAGAGGTTAAGGTTCGTTTGTTGGTTTTTCTTTTTCGCTCTTCTTGATAGATTTTATAAGTGATTTTTTTTATCTGGAGAGTTTGAGTATTATTGATTTTAAAAACGTATGGAACAATTTTTTCTCCTTTCTTTAAAATACTTCTAATAGTGCTATATTTTTTGGGTTCCATGATGAATTAATCTCATATTTATATTTTTATATAGACAATTCTTATTAATTCTGTTTTTATATTCATCACATTCTGATATGATAAAGTAAACGTTAAAATTAACAAGTCCATAAACTATGAATAAGCACCATTATTACTTTTCAAAATGTCATCAGTCCCATTGGTTAATTTTACAGCCACATCACAATGATAATCAGTCCCTCATTAATAGAATGTTCACTTTGTTTGGTTTTGTTGCAGCATACCCATTTGACAATTTCATGAAAGCTAAATATAAAATGGTTGATGTGGCTAGTATAATATCTCTTTATTATTATCAAATTCTGTCTTACCAATAATTCTAGCAGTTGACTTAATAAGCTTTTAAAAGTAAACGGCTGTATATTAATATTAATAAAACTGCAAGCATTGAGTGATGAAATGCATAAGAGAAAATTACTCTGTAAGATTTAAATTTTACATCAGATCAGCTTTTGTTCCTCCAACACTTGAAAAATCAAAGAAGACAGCCTGCAATTTGTAAAACCCAATATGTCAGTGAGAACAATTGTTTAAGCCTTTGCTAGTCATTAATTGAACAGCATCAAAATGCCAAGGAAATGTTGAGCTTTTGTTTGTCTATATCTGACCAATATTCCACCAGGTATCTCATATATTTGTTGTCAGTAATATATAATAGACTCCTTTATTGCATCTGTTTAAAGCATTTGCTGGTTGCTGCTTTAGAGGCAAAGAGGTCAAGACCATGAATGTTTTTGATCCTATACTGTGTTATGCTGTGATACTCATAATCATCAAGGTCAGAATCATAAAGTCGTCATTTGCTGCTAGTTCTGCGGGTTCTGCATATTACCAAGCCCACTCTACCTTATATGCGCACAATTACAAATACTGACGCTGATCAACTTTTTGGGCATTTTCACAATTCAACTATTGTTTCCTGTATGCAGAACGTGACCAATTAGAATCGATGCGCGATAATTCGCGTTTGTGTCTAATGACATCGTTTAAAGTGATGAACAAATCTTCACAAATTCCGCTTCATTCTCGGCCGATGTATATTATGTATGGCCAAATGGCAAATTGCATTAGTCAGTTAATAGCACGGGCCAACAAAATTCTCGGCGGCGAACAGAATTTTATTAGCCGGATATCGAAATGTTGTGAGACAATTATACTAGAAATTTTCATTTAATAAAATGGTGTTTGAAATTCACACGTTCGGAAATGAAACTTGTGCTATACTGAAGTTATGGGGTTGTGCCCGACTTTGTATTACAACGAGCTTCGAGAGTATAAGGCGTGTGCACTTTCTATACTTTAATTAGGTGCTTGAGAGGATAACCCAACTATCATGACCAACTCCGCGTTAGGTTTAAACTGATTGCGTGCTGTAATGCACACCGGTAACGGTGTAGTATAAAAGCTTTAAAGCGTTCGGACATGCAATTGAGTAAATAATACGTAACCATCTCTTGTTATAACTGACCTTGATATTAAAAAGCAGCACATTTCACTACAATAAATAGTTCCTCCTATAATGCTAACATGACACGCAATCTATATCAACATCCAAAGTAGGGAAATACTAATCACAATGAGCCATTTTTATTTTTGTCGTTTCCACTCCAAAGATACAATGATTAAAGTTCTAATTTTGTTTATTACTATTAAGCGTCTGATCAGACTCCACACGATAGCCCATAAGTCTACTTATTTCATTCATGAGTATAGAACCAGAAACGGAAGTGTTCAATGACTTTACATGGTTCAGCATCGGTATGCCGACGCACAAGGAATCCATGGGAAAGGTAGTATATCGTCGTCTGCTATGTTTCTTCCCGACAACGACTGCCACACGACCGCTGGCCAACATCTTCATTGCTCTTTCGGTTTCTAGCTTTTTTGTCAGATTGTTCCAAAATTGAAGCGGGGTTCTTTCATCGACAGCTTTGTCTTTAATTATGTCATCTGGCACCATCAGCGACAATAGTATGTTGAGATTGTGCTGCTTAACATATTCACCCCAATTGGGAGTAAGCCCATACGCGGTTGGAATAAATAACGAGGCTAATCTAGAATGCTTCATAACCTCCGAATCAAACGGATCGACCGTGCCTGGTGTCAAGCACACGCCATCCCACCCGAGTGCCTTGGCTGACCTGATCAGATTTCCAACTATGGCAGGATTCTCTATCCGATCCAGTACTAATAACCTGTTCACTTTCTCGGGGAATTGCATATTAGGAAAAGGAACCTCTGCATAAACTTCCCAATTTCCAACCTTAGCGTGTTGGCCCAGAATCTGCCTCGTTCTCATCAAATCCGTAACATAATAACGTTCAGCCGGAAACTGATCAAGCTTATCGATTACTTGTCGAGAGTCAAACTTTATGTCGTCCAGTGATTCGGCTTGCAAAGGCGCAGTAATACCAAGAGATTTGAGCTGAAAACCTGCTGCTATCATCTTCTGTATGTTCTGTAAATTATGAACTATTGTTGCTTTATTTAACATTCGATGTGGCTTGTCTCGCCGCAACCGTTCGAAATGTTTGATAGTTGCTTGCTTTTCGCCTTCAAGGATTTTAAACACCGGAGGGAAAACATTTGATCTGATACTCATGTTTGCTGAAAATCGTCTTTCCCGTTATTTAGAAAATTTTGTAATGGTAATACCAGGGCGCCATCAAATTTTAGGGATTGGATCATTTGTGACACTCAACTATGTTGATCACATCTATATTAATATGTTAATATTAAACTTTAAATTGAGATAAAGTCGTCGTAGCTTCAGTTAGAATCGCTTCGTTTTGAACATATAACATAAGTAAACGAGTCTCCATAGCAATAGATATTTAACTTTAATACCGATTTTTATTCTGAATACCTTGCGTGCTACGTCTGGAAACGACGGCGTGATGTGACCGTAGTAAAGAATTTGATTTGTTAAAGTCTGCATAACCACTAAATTGTCGTATTTCTCAATCCATTTGGTCACATGATCATGTAATCATGAAACTTGTGAATCGATCATCAAATTCTCTGATATGAACATATACATAGGTCATTCTTTTTTTGCCCGACAATCTAAAGTTTTAAAATATAATGAACATGGAGAAGAACTATTCATTTTGGCATGTAAACACTGGTTCTATATGGCGTAGAATTCAGAATATATTAATATGCAGATCACCATTTACATTTGCTAATACACGTAGTGGGTTTGATTGAACAACAAATCGGTCTTAATCACAAAATTTCTCAGTTAGGGAACTAGTTCGTTCTTAATTCTTCCCATACTTCTCCTGTTACAATTTATTATTATATTTTTAGTAGCGTATTTCGCTAATTTACCTGTAACGGCCGTGTTTGCACAAATCAAATATTGCCACGTTTTTTGCGCAAATCTACCAATTCTTATTAAATCAACAAAATTAAAAGCACGAGAAACTGTTCTTGTAACCCTAACCCGCTCTATGTATAATTACAATTATGGAGAAAGGAGAAGTCAAAGAAATTAGCAGGCCTTTGATTTACATCTATCAACCCAATTTTTTGACATAGGTGATGGAACCAGTAATACTGTAATTTTTTATAATAATATCTATCAAAAAATTAAGAGAATAAAGGTGTAGATCTTAAAGTATAAGTATTTTATAGCTTCCTAGTTTCTTATTAAAATTAACTTTTTTTTCCCTTCACCATTCAAGATTGATGACCTCAGAATACTTTATTATAGTTTTACAGCGGGACTTAAGACTGCATGAGAAGATTAAACAGGTCTGTTTGATAATTTTAAGCATAAATATAAACTAAGCTTTTTTGTCATTCTTTGAGTTTAAATTATATATATAGCCCACTTTGTTAGGATGTCATAGATTTTAGAACAGAGAATGCCTCGCCATTTTCAAAACACCTCATGCAAAAGAATTTTTTTCAAATTCAGAAGTTAAAGGCTTAAGCAAATTGTAAATAGAGTATTACATCTGAACTATATGCTAAAACTTCTGGAGACACTTCAATGGCGCACATTCAGTCTCAATAAATAAGGAGAAGGGCTCAGGAATTGAAGGCATTTTATTACTGGGATATAGCAGCTATCTAGTAAATCCATGCTGATGCCAGCTTACCCATATGCCAGTAGTAGTAGTTAACCCAAAGATTGTGGACAATGAGCTTATACTTACAGTGTTATTAAGCATTTTAATGAACAACTTATTGTAGATTTAAGTGTCTCTTATAGAGATTGTTTGAACTACTTATACTCTTACTTAAAAAATAATCTCCAAATCTTTTGTCTAGAGATGAGAACTCTCTGATAAATAGATTATTTTCAAAACTAGAAACCTATTATTATTATGTACAAAATAAAGTTTTATATACATAAAATGGATAATTTGACTAATCAATGAGCACTAATAATAATTCTGGCCAGGGGTTAGGCATAACATGACCAAAATTACCTTCATAATTGGGGATGCGAGTAACACCGATCGACATATCAGTGAAAACGGGGAGCCGTTCACTTGCCCGACAGTTACTTGCCCGACAGTCATTTGCCTGACAAATATTTACCAGCATTATTTCAAATTATTTCAAATTTATCCTTTTTTGGTAAATTTTTGTCGGGCAAATGATTGTCGGGCAAGTGACTGTCGGGCAAATGACCTGGACCCGTGAAAACGCTTTGGAACTACTAAATACGTTAGATAAACTTCTCCTATTCGAAAGTTTACTTGATTTATGATATTTAAGGCTCAACCTAAACCATCTAGATTATACGGACGGGTCGTCTGAAATTTACAGATCTGCAGATACAGTATCAAGTTTTCGATTTAATGGTGGTTACTACCATCTTTGGCCTTATCGAAGATTTGATTTAAGACGTAAACAGAATTATAGGACGCAGTGCACTGTTCACCGTCGCCGTAATAGTATCACGTATTGTTTATTGTCTGATGAGTTATCAACTTTGCGCTAATATAGTATTCTATGTGTGGTTTTGTCGAACGATTCAGACATAAGCTTACTGTATACGCACAATTTTTGATAATCAAATATACGGCTTACGAGTCAATGTTTAGAATTAGTCAATACTATACTCGTACGCCTTATCGAATGTTACTATTACGTTCATTAAATGAATCGTTTTGTGAGCAATTGAAGATAGTTTAACAAAATTTACACAATCTTTTTACGGCATTGACCCAGGTTGTGCAGTGTTTTGTAAGTGAGAATAAACATTGTTCGATCAGACGTGTTATACAGTCTCTTAATGAAAAGTGATACGTGTACTGTCTTTGAAATAAGCGTTTAAGTTTTACGTATGTGAATGTGGTTTTAAGAATTAGACAGAGTTTACAATTTACGTATGACAGCCGCAAAATATAATTAATTGTCATAATCGACAGTGTAATAATCGTTACTATTAATATTATGGTACCGCAACGTAATGTTGTAAAATTCTGGAGAAAAAAAATAACAGAAAAATCGCGAAAGCCATGAACATGTTGTCTAAAAAAGGGAAAAGAGTCGTGTTTGAAGTGGATATGCAGTATTTCATAAATTAACCGAAAGAATACGAATAGATATGTTGCGTGATTGAGATTTGGAAACTAATTTGTTACAGATTTAGTGTCAGGCTGACAGACTCTTTTTGGTGCGGTTCTGTCGTATACCGTAAATGTGATGCCAGCAAAACTCTATGACGTGTCAAATGTCTGCGCACGCTCAAAAATTCTCCACCAAACAGCGTGACCAAAACTGATGAAATATGAGTGTGTAAAAGCCTGCGGATGCCGTAAAAGGCAGACATGTCTTGCGGACGTAGGGGTCACAAAGCAAAACATGGCATTGTCATATTTGTGAGCGATGATAGTTGAATAATAAAGTCTCTTGGTACGGTTTGATTTGTTAGTGCTGGTGTTACAATCTCGTATATGTGTATTTAAATGGTAATTCTAACATATGTCATATTGTAATACGACCAAACAGAAGTATATTACACTACATTATTGATTGTCTTGCAACGGTTTTGAGTGACATATTTGCCTATATATCTACCATTCGCAGTCTTTATCCATCTATTAAACATGCTAACGTTTCCAATCAGGATTGAACAAAATCGTGACGCTTTTACATTGCCTCGCCGAAGATTAGACGAGTTGTGAGATTCAATTATTGTTCCTCTTTTAACAATGGTTTAGCCTATTTTTTGCGAAACAACGCTTTGTACTGTTATCAGTAAACATTCATTGTTGTATTCTTACACCACAATAATTATTGTTAGCCAAGACTTATCGTTGTTTTCTACATTAAAAACTTCTGTCTTTACGAGACGTTTGCCCGTGGTTTACTTTCACAATAACGCCATCTGAATAAAAGGCTTTGAAATTAATTGGTGAGTTGTAACTCGCACATAAAGTTTTGCTGCGATATAATTGAACTGTCCCAAGTCAAATTACTTATTATCGAATATAGTACTTGGCATCCCAAGCCGGAATTTATAAATCATATAAACAATGAGCTATAAAATAGTCATCGACAGAGACATTGAATAATTTCACAAAGTTCAAATTTAGCAAATACATGTTTTGCTCAAAATAAATAGTTAGATCGAATTTGCTATTTAGAAGATTCGAAGTATAGAAGCGTATAATGCGTATTTTAAAAATATTTTGCTGACAGATTCGGAGATAATATAACCTGTTATAGTTTACATCTTTCTATCTTAAAATTTTCAGTTTTACAAAATAATATAAGGAAATCGACAGAAACGAGATAAGGTTTGTATTTTACGAATATGCGCATAATCAAGACTTTTTCGGATGATAGCCAATAAGAAGAACTTATTTCATAAGTAAAAATATCTTTAAACTATATGTTCAGGTTTACTATGTTATCTTCCGAGCACACAGTTTGTACAAGTCCTCTTATGCTTCTTGGCGTTAAAAAAGGATACATTATTATTATGTACGGCAACCATTATGTAAACCTTACTAGATGGCCAAGTTCTGTTGTTGTGCGCGTGCTTGGTCATAGAACCAGTATTTATAATTGAGTCATGCGTTGTTAAAGATGTTTATTGGTTCGGAGCTCCCCTTTTTTCCAGCGAGGAAAAATTAGAGTGGGAAAAGTTTCTTGATCTGAACGATAAGGAAAGAAGAGTTGTTAAAAAAGAGCATATTAAAATGTCAATTTATGTTAATTGTAGTATGTAAACACACAGTGGAGATTGCCGTAAGCAATCGAAAAGAGTGCAACGAGCACTACATAGAAGGTACCATTTAAAATATAAGCATTTGTGAGACCACTTCGGCCTTGGCGTCGGATTTATTCCGAATACATAATATATAAAATAAAGTAATCTCGTTTACGATAAGGAATCTTATTTATATATTGTTCAATATATATTTTTTATACGACCTTGATTTTATATAAAAGACAACTCATGTTCCCATCAGACTCATTATGTTTACTATAATTAAAAAAAAATTCTATAATACAAAAAGACAAAGGGTTTTCAATTTAGTCAATAAGGCGTTTCTTGCTTGATAATTGTGAAACTTTGATTAAGATAAATACCTTTAACTAAATATCTGACTCTTTATTTATTTTCATGTTGACACATCTGTACACTCCTTTCATTAAAACGTTTTATGAAAAATCGCGTCCTTTAATAATGTTCGAATCGAGATCAACCCTTACTCTTACACCCGAAACTGTCACGGCGTCGTCACCCCAGACGACTGCTCCGCCCACACCCCAGTCTGACACTCTGTCGATCATAGAACGCCTAAGTCCCAAAGATCAAGCACTTTTAGCGAACCCACCGTACCCTTTAACTCTATGTCTCGAGGAGCTCGTAGCGCCGGGCACGAAACCACGTAAATCCCGACGGAAAGACGATAGTACGCCTCCCAGGCCTCAAAACGGCTTCATTATATTCCGTAAGGACTGTGACGCAAAGTTACAATTAATTTACCCAGACGGGACGTTCAACAGTCAGATAATCTGCAAGAAAGTCGGAGAGGAATGGCGTCGGCAACCACCAGTTGTGAAAAAATTCTTCCAGATACTTCAAAAAATTGCTTTTGAAAAGCACAAGGAGCTATATCCCGATTACAAGTATACTCCCAAGAAAAGGAAGTCATTCAAATGCGAAAAGAAATTTGATGTATACGGGGACTTGAAAGGATATAGATCAAAATACACACCAGTGTTTGCCGCGCCATATCGTTTATTGAATCTCCAACAAATGACTGTAGATCCGTCCATAATCACTGGAGTTCCTCCCGCGACGACTAATGTCATCCAGCACCCGATCGTGACTAATCATCCCGTTCAATACGAAATGCCTTGTCTGGATGATTATGATTTTTCAAAGGAACGAGACGAACATGATGGTGGGTTCCTGCCTTTGACTGTAGGAGAAATACCAGAATACAGAATGTGAAAAAGGTCATCTGTTGACAGATTAATGCACCTTTATTTTATCAATTACCATTTATTGCATTTCCTATTACCCCTTTTAATTTTCCTCTTCTTGTACAATTTTTTTCTTGCACCTTAATTTCCTATTCAATTCTCACCCGAACAACGACAGAGTAAGATTGTTCACTTATCTGTTCTTTATTTTCCCTTTGATTCGAGTTATAAGTTTAATACTTCGTCATTGAACCGAAGATCAAACATTTAAGTTCGTCTTCTTATCATCTGCACTGTCTATTGTTCTGTAGACTGTGTAATTTTATGGCATATGATAACATGTAATGTTGAGTATCTAAGTTTGACATTAAGAAAATGTCGTAATCCTTAAAGAATGTCGTCTAAGCTAAAGAAACCATCAATAAAATGAACCGATGGTCCTCAGTTTGTTGTAAAACGTAACCTTGGGTCTTTTTCATTTTGTTCGCATATCCATTGACGTATATATGACCAAGTGATTTGTTAAGCATGAGATCTTACCATTTATCCACAGTTATAGTATTGAATGCATTGATGAATCGTTTGTTATTTAGAACAACTTTGACAGTTTGAATATTTTTGTATACAAGCCATATTAGCCAAAGACTATCACCAGTACAATCTTAGCAACACTAACGACGTCATCATTACAGCAAGAAGGGATGGGAACGTCTAAACCAAATTGGCACAGAAAAAAATTTTTTCCGTAGAAATTTCTTGTACCAATCGCCCACTCCTTAATAATATTTATGCATGAACTGTACTTGGGTAAAGATTCGACGATACTCGTTGTGTATTTGCCTTTATCTTTATTGAATTGTTAATTATGTGTATGTAATCAACTAACAGGCCGTCTTGGCATATTAATGTATCTGTTGGATTTGTGTTTACTGCGACTAAATAGTCGGATACTTGGTTATAAAGCAATCGGCGACTTGGTAGTATAAACGTTAGTAGCGACGTTGTACAATAGGAAATTTTGTCGTCATTTATAAGGTAAAAGGTACGGTTTGAGACATACTGTAAAAAGAAATTTATCTGCAACTAACAATTCGAAACTTTAAATATGCGGGGAGGTTTTTCGACTGCATACACCACACTTGAGCGTATGACATGTAAGAAGTTTTTAACACATTGGTGATCCTTTAGTAGTATAAAGAATTTTGATCAGTACTTGGTGTAGCATTGATTATAAGATTGGAAATTAAAATTAATAATAATGCATCTGTTTAGATCTTTTTTTAATTACTACCAATGAAATTACAGATAATCGGTCAGGAGTGTTATTGGGTAATCAAAATCGGGCAAGTTTCTACAAACCAATGAACATTGTCCACATACTAATAATAATAAGAAGAAGAAGAACAACAGCAGCAGCAGCAATCCCCACAATAATAATTCTCGGTATGCCCAAGAAACCCTTTTTTCCCGATAAACCATTACCCTTTTAATTTTACTGCGTATGATTTGGATTGAAAACATGCAATTATAGCAGGCATTTCCGCATACGTTAACGTATATATCGGCACTTTTACAACGAGCCAAATATGATAACAATCATATTTCAAATTGGCCTGACAAACATTTGGTGCCAAGCCATGAAATGAACCAGAAATAACAGTCGTTATGTTCAAAGACATACAATTGGATAGATTTATACAGCTTTTGTCTTCGAGGACAACGTTTGTCGTTTTCTTTCTCTTTATACCATGTAATACATGGACTCGGTAATACTTGGATACCCGGCATATATTCAATTGAACGTAGCACATACAGGCTTATCTCGTAAAACGTTGTGCCAGTTGTAATCGGGCGCTCATCTTGATAAAGTTAAAATAAATGTGTCACGCGCCATCTATTTACTGCACATAACCCCTTATTTTGGATGACGCAAGATCCATGTTCTACACGTGAAACTACTGAAAACCGGCAGAAAAAAAATCACTATGGAATGCGTTCCCCGTTATTTTTTCATTGATCGTACTAACCCTGATTGTGTAATATCATCCCCACTCTTCAACTATAAATCGCCGCAAGTCTCCAATATTTTGATCTCTACATTTCTTTTGACGATACTCCAGAGATTCTCTATTGCATTAGGTCAGGACTGTTAGAAGGCCAGTCTATAACTTCAGGCATATTGTCCCGAAGAAAATTTTTAGCGATGCGGGCTTGTATGTTGTCTTGTTGAAACCGCCATTCATCTCCTAACAAGTCTTCAATTTCTGGTAGTTGTCTCCGGAGTATGTCTACATAAAATCTGCATCCATTTTTTCCTGAAAAACAGTATAAACTTGTTTTACCGTTTATGCAGAAGCCTCCCCAAGCAAAGATCTTTGTTCGATCCTTCGGCGTATGACCTGTAGGTGGTAGTCCTTTTTATGCCAGCGCTCTACAGTATTCCGAAAGAGCTAAAATGCAGTCTCATCCGTAAACAACGTATTCTCCCAATCATCATTAAGATGATTTTGAGCCCACTCTACACGCCGATCTTTATGGTTTTCAGTCAACATTGGTGTTGCTCTTGGAAGGCTTTTTCGATAACCACTATGCACCAAATGCCTTCCTACTGCTCTATAAGATACATTTACTCCACTTGAAAGTAACCTTGTTGCTAACGTCCTTGTAGAAATAAATAAATTTCTCTGTACATATTGAGCTAATGCTCTTGATGCATTAGCTTCAATATTCCTTGGGCGACCGCTTCCTCTATACGCTGAATAGTTCCAGATTGCTTGAGTTTTCCAATGTCATCATAGATTGTATTGAGGGCAATACCAGTTCGTCTATGAATCTCTACACCTTTCCGAATGCCTTGGTCCAGTTGTTGTATAGATTGAATGGTATCAAAAAGCTGCTAAACAAGGACATGTCAAGGCACAGTCTAATTTTTGTTGGTGTTACCGCACAAATAATATCATTCTTGTATTCTTATTCCTATTCCAAATAAAGATATCAATCTTTGCTATTTAATCAAGTTCGAGCGAACAACTCCTATTGTTTAAAAAAAGGTGAGGATGGTGTATAAGTCGTTTGAGGATGTACTCTTAATCGACTCTTTTCTTAACGGTTGCGTTCTTGTCTGGAAGTTATCGTCGGGTGATTTTTGAGGAATTTAGGGAATAGTATTAGTGAAAAAATAACTATAAACAAGCGGTTCAAAATACACAAATATAAACTCATTTTACATTGTCTATACCGACTTCAAATTGGTGAAGATATAATGTTTTGTCCCATACTGTAATGGTTGTCGCGTTAGAGCGTCGACTTACAAGAGAATTACTCTCAAAAGCGAGCTTTTGTAATTCTGAAATGTACTAATAAAAAGACATGAACTAAATACGTCGATTGAGTTGAAAAACGTTAGAGTTAAAGTACTGTTTTTCGTATACTAAAGACACGAGAAGACCAACTTGTGGGAAAATTAGTTGCATCAGGAAAATAACCAAACCAAAATCGACTTAAAGTACCAGACTTTAAATATTGAGGTATAGTTTTGATAATAAAGACTAAATAGTTGCTATTCTATGTAACAGTTTTTTCACTGTTTTATTAGTGTATGCCTTTTTTTAAGTGCACACAAATGCCTAGTCTCGAAAGCGTGCACTTATGAAAGTATTTAGCTGTAATTAATACTTAGTTAGTCGAACGATAAAAGCGGCGGTAGTTTTGCTTGTCATTATCTTTAGTTTGTAATCTGGATTTCATTCTTCATAAAACAATATACATATTTGACATTAATTATTCCTGCTTACTTGGTGATTTCGATTGCTGTATAATTTACGGGTTTGGCCAATTCTCAAAATTGGTAAATGCGATTATTAATTATTAATGAACGCTTACTTTGACATTTACAAATTCCTCCGCAAAGAACGGATTATCCCATCAATAGAGGGTGGAGGCGCACCATGAGAAACAGACTGATAATTGGGGAAATTACGAGTATATTTAGAGCCGGAAAGGTTACCAACCGTATTAACGATTGGAATTACTGGACGCCTTTCTCTCGCAGTATTTAGTTTGACCACAACGTTGAGCTTTGAACTGACATAATTTATCCTTGTAAGTATAAAATATTGCCCTCCGCGATATATCAGAGTATTATAATATTATCTTGTAATTACGGTCTGAAGTCGATAGTAATAATTTGTATTATAATCGTCATGATAGATTCTCAAACAAATTAATAAATTGTTAGAGTCCGTCTTGCCAATAACTACAATCAATGTTCTATTTGGCAAAGCAATTCCGTAAAAATCCATTGGTAGACTTACCCTTTGCTGTCCTAAATTAGTAAACGATGAGTGTTAATGAGACGTATAGAGAGCCTCTGTTTACTCAATGATAACATTGAAATATGTCACACTGTAACCAAACTACTTTCTATTATTAACCCTAGTAAAGAGATATACGTTATGAGCATTTAATTATAGATAACTTGAAAATATAAAGTTTTTATAAGGTTTCTGTACAAATATTAAAACATAAAGTTTGTTGGCTAAACGTTTTGTGTTATGTCATAATTAGCAGTTTGGTAATAATTCTTTTTTTAATGTTTGACCTTTGAAATACAACAAAACAAGCGTTACGTTTTAAAACGTTTTTGTTAAATAATTTTCCCTTCGCAAGAACGACTGAAATGGATATGTTTTATGCAATATTAGTTTTGAACCCGACAAAAACTAGTAGATAGTATGTAATCTTACACATGGGGTTTTGAATGCCACATTTGTTTAATATAACATTTCACATACTTGCTATTCAGACATGTCGAGCGAAGAAATTGACGCGATCTGAGAACTGTAACATTAACCAAGCCCTTCATATATATATTAATATGATAGGATTTACAATATGTAACAACAAGCGAACAACGTTTTTGGCGAAAGTTTTAGAGTGCTGTCATTACGCTAAAACTAATTAGTATTATATGCGCAATAAAGAACACAAAGAACAAATTCTATTCTGATCACCCAGCGCTATTATATTCTTCGGCCTTATTTAGTTTTCGTGCATATTATATTTTCGCCAATGGCGATGAGAATAAAAAGGATACAATTAATCACTTGGCAAACAATGTCTTATCCTAAATGTCAAAATCTATTCTTTTCCCAAAAAAGCAGACTTGATTACACTATACCCGAACTTTTTGCTTATTGCTCAAATAAATGAGTTGGATCGTCTGAAATGATCGATAGGGTGCAAAATTGCACAGTGCATTTATTGACGTGGCAAGTAAGGTTGATTATGATCATAACAACATACAGTCGTGCATACTTGGAACGATTTAATTATATGCATCCAACCCCAGCCAAATTTGTCGGATTTTCGATCTATTGACAAAAGCTCGGTTATTTTTTAGCCAGTACACATCTCAATATGAATAACAAGAAATTCACAATGTGTTACAATTTGACTTACAAGACAATTACATGCTACAAAATTTTTATAGTAAGTAATTCCAAAAGCATACGATAATGTTGACTTTCGGCGAAACTTAATATTACTTTGTGCGAATAATTAAAAGATCTGTTGGATACAATGGCAGTTTTGGAGAAATCAGAATATTTGTTAAACAAGAATAGTATCTTGGGATGAGAAGATTAAATAAAAGAGCAAAGACTTTGATAATAGATAAAGATAGTACGCATTACAATAATCAAGAAGAGGCTGACCAAGACTCGATTAAAGAGTTTTCTAATAATATGTCTCAATTGACAAGCGAGTTATCGATTATTAGTTCTTTATTCTAAGACCAGAAAACTGTTTTTTATTCCGCTTTTTTTTTCACATATAAACTTAGTATTGTATATTCAACCCCAAAATAGATGATGCGTTTTATAATTTTTTAAAATGGTCGAGCACTTTTGCTTTCGAGAATACTTGATTATAACAAACGCGCCGATATATTGCGCCTTACAAATTTGTGCACCGTTGTGCGTAGATTATAAAAGACTTGAGTAACCATACAGAACGTTTGCATATTACGTCGTTAACAAGTTGACTATGGAATATATTTTGTTTCATATCTTTCTTTTTCTGCATCAATATTCGTATTCTCTTATTGCTTTTGCTAGCCAATAATAATTTAATTTTTGAATGCCTTTCGTGTCGCCGATTTCAGCCGAAACTTTTAATTTTATTTTTTTTTGTGCATTCATGCAATTGACAATACAAAGAGCAATGCAAAGTACATGGTACAACATCAACAGATCTGTAGCACGTACACAATCCATTGACCACAAATGGAATTTTAGAATAGGAATGCAGAGAAGCATATGTTTCAGAAGCGTTTGTTTCTATTTCGTTATTATTTTATTGGGTTTCACACAATCTTATAACAGTCATATATGGCCCCATATACTCTAAAGTTTCTAAACAATTTATTAGACTTATACGCATATCTTAGTAATTATGAATTATAGTAATATCCGAGATGTAGCTACAATTCTCTATTTGTTAGCCGTCGTAAGCTGCTTATTTCTTTCGTTTATTCTAATAGTCCTTAGCATTTTCTTTGACATATTCGTATTACGATAGTCATACCCCCAAAAATACTAGCAAATGTCCAAGGTTTCAAAAGAAAAAGGCAAATATAAACAAATGAATAAAGTGTATATATAACAAAAAGTAAAGTAAAGTAAAGTAAAGAGAATATGTATATAATATATGAAAAAGAAAATCTCCAACAGCGATTGTCAATACCCGATTGTAAAAATTAGTTGTGTATATCATATTCGGACGATGTGTCAGATGGAGGATACATTACGAATGTATCATCTTCGTATAACGAGAATGTGTAATCTTCAAAGACATATTGAATATGAGTCGGGGATATAGGGCTAGTCGAACAAGAATACGGTACCGATATCTGCAAAGGTGTGAGTTGTTGGTTGAGACAGAACGGATTTACCAACGGGCTGGATTCATCAGGCGAATAATTATCAGAATCAGGAAAGATGATCTGAGGTGGATAAAGAGACGGCGGTGTTGATAAGCCACTATAATCTGAGATTGGAGACTGTTGCATCGTTTGTTGCTGTGAATGGAGAGCTACCGAGTCTTCAGCGTATGGCACAAGATATATTTCGTGTAAATTCTGCGTTGATGGTATCGTTTCGGGAACAGTGTTGGTCGGTGTGGTGCTAATCGGTGACAAGTCAACCGGTGACTGCAACGGTGATAGCACAATGTTAGAATCGCTGTTTTCCAGTTCGGCTTCGCGGTGCTTTCCATTCGGTCGACTTTTCTTGGGTTTTTTGTTTGCTCTTCTCGGTGTGTATTTATAGTCCGGATACTTTTCTCTGTGTTTTCTCGCACCTTTTCTCTGCAATAGCATAAAATAGTGCTTCTCTTCCTCGGACAGCAACTTCCATGCTTCTTTTGCTTTCGGTGCTAAAAAAGCAGCATCTAATTGGAGGTTCTGGTTTTCTGCTCGAAATCTCGCTTCGAAATCCCTTCTGAACAGTAAAAATCTGTTCAACGGTCGAGGTATTTTGCTGGCTGATTTACGTTTCCCGGGAGCGAACAAAGCCTCTTCGGTGAGTGTTAATTGATACGGAGGGTTTTCTTGAATTCGGCGATCTTCTTCAGTTTCTTGATCATTCTGAAAGAGTAAAACACCGTCTGGACGTGCGTAGTTTCTGTTACTATTTGATAAGGTAGATGACAATGTTTGGGAACGGTATGGATGATAGCGATTATCTCTGCGTTGTTGTTGCGACATTTTTTTTTTCAAGTTATCTCGTTTGGATTTTTGCTTGTCGAAATTGAAATTTTCTGCGAGCTGGACTCGCGCTATTTATACTTTTTGTTGGTTGCGGAGTTCTGGGATTCAAGTAATGTTCTTTATTTTGTTTGTGTGTCGTTGTACCACAGATATGGAAATACAATAGACTACGACGCAGTAAATTACCCATTAAATGTATGCTATGTGCATCATATTGTGCGTTCATTGTCTTTGATTTTTCTGCATATTTAATTGTATACTAACGAATTATGTCTGACATCATAAGTAATTCCGGGCATGCAAGTCCGATCATCCAAATTTGCTAATGCGTAGCAACGTTCGAGCACATGGACTCTTAAAAGAACGCACCATGCAGATTATATCCATACTGTCGGAATGACGTCCGGTTTCCAATGTCTAGAAAGCGTTATAATTTCGATGAGAATACGTTTAAAGTAAGAAATGGGAATATATTCTATACCACATGTCATTAAAATGTATTCATTTCCTTGTAGTAACTAGTACGTCACTGTTTTTGATTATCTTCTAGAGAGTATTTCCATAAAGTTTGAATCGAACCATCTCCCCCCCCCCTTAATCCTTCCAAAAGGAATTCCGTTGGACCAATCATCAACTACATTGCGCCATTTGTTTCTGTGGCGGGACAAACGCCCCAATTTAAATCGGGTTGGTCTAGGGGGCGTATCATTAATTAGAGGAACATTCCATCAACTTGAGAACTGCTATTGGTTAAATCATAACAATTCGTAACACTACTTTCGTAGTACATCATGCACACTGTGGCTGGTAATGTATGGTGTGGCGTTTTGAAACACGAGGGGTGGCTAGTGATAGTACGACTGTGGCGGTAAGGAAAACCGAACTAGTTAAGGCCGGAAATGCGTTTGTTTCTCGTCTTTTTATGGCCCGATTTGGATTTGACGAACTTTTCCCAACATAATGCTTCTTTGTTAAGAATATGGCGTGAGAATAAAATTTTGTTTTTTGACTTTGCAGGTTCCTGCAACCAATAATGAATTGATTCCCATAAGTTTACGACATACAAATTGTAAACATTTTTTTTGAACAACGTGTCTCTTCGGATATAACATGTCATTGATCCTCGCTCATCAAGTACTTAGACGGCAGATAAGACTTAATGCTTGGATAAACGAGGACCTCTGGGTAATCGAGATCATTGTAATATGCATGCATGTTGACAACAAAAAAAAAAACAAAACGAATGTTGTGAAAGCTAGTTAGTTTATTGAACTGCATTAGGGAGATACAACCCACAAGTTAATTCGAACAGTTATACGTTTACTAACTTTGTTCAACATATAAAGAACATAAAATAAAACTGTGGTGGCCGAACATCCATCTTATCGACAGAGAGTCACATCTTTGATGATCATTCCTATTTCTGAGATGAATGCTGTCAAAGGCATTCTGCAAGTAGCATGCCCCAACTGCACAGTCTGCTAAGTACCACACACTTTTCGACTCTACATTTTGTCTAGTTCTCTAAAAGCTTACTTTCATAATATGCGAACTTTTTTGTTTTCCTTCAAGTCAGTGTTGGACGCCTCGGCGTCGTTTGAAATCTTCTGACACAGCATAACGTCTACAACGACCATTTGAGTAACAGTTGACGGACATTTTGACCGAAAATACTAAAAATGACCTAAGAATGACGCTTTTGTCGATTAGGTTAAAACGAACGTCATAAGTAAAAACTATTTATGCTGGCATTCGAGTTCAACATACAGTTGCTAATCTGTATCATTGGTATTATTGGTATTATTGCTCAATCACAACATCTTTCCATTTGAAAAAGTCTCGATTGGCAACTTACTGCTTCCGCTCTCCATTCGAAAAAGTCTCGATTGGTTACTTACTGCTTACATTTATAACATCTTCCATTTGGAAAAGTCTCGATTGGCTAATTACTGTTCACTCACATCTTTCCATTTGAAAAAGTCTCGATTGGCTACTAACTGCCTACACTCACAACATCTTTCCGTTTGAAAAAGTCGATTGGCTAATTACTGTTCACTCACAACATCTTTCCGTTTGAAAAAGTCTCGATTGGCAACTTACTGCTACGCTCACAACATCTTTACATTTGAAAAGTCTCAATTGGCAACTTACTGCTTACATTATAACATCTTCCATTTGGAAAAGTCTCGATTGGCTAATTACTGTTCACTCACATCTTTCCATTTGAAAAAGTCTC
>CAJVPJ010000152.1:0-39439 GCA_910592205.1 Paraglomus occultum
TGTATCAAAAACGAAACCAAAATTTGGGGTGCTTGCAGATCTATCAAAAACGGAACTCCTGGTGTATCAAAAACGAAGCTTTTGCATTAGTATCTGGCAAGTCTTGTGATTAAAGCCGATATTAGCAGTCCTGTGACTACCAAAGTAATTGATGAGTCACATACCATTTTACCTAACAATGGTATATTCATATCATGTGCGAATTAAAACGGTAAAATATAGTAATGACGCTCTGGATATCATATGGTGTTGGGGAAATATAAGTTGACTAATTTACGACTGATATGCGACCGAACTTAGTGAGAGATTTTAAATATTGAAACTGGGCTTCGCTATATTGTAACAGATACGTAACTAGTACTATTGATATAAAATAACTTCTGGGTCTTCTTTATTTCTCCTTTAATATTGAAGCTTCAGAATACCACATATACTTTCTATTAACAAGCATTATAATTTCTAACCAAATTCAAAAAAAAAAGTCTAAAGTAATTCTCTAAAAAGATATGTATTAATTCCGATTTTGTTTTAATCTGTCACATATATTATATTAGTTATCGATTATTACTCCGTCGGAGCTAAACTTCGGCAAATAGTTAGGTTCTTTAAACTAGGCCTTTCACACTTACAATTTTAAATTATGCTAATCTAGGACGTTAAGTATCCTCGGGTTCTCTACTGATCGATTAGAGTCTTGATAAAGAAAAAAGTAACACGTTGAAAAAATGATTAGCTAGTTGATATGCATAAAATGTTAATGTATGATAGAAAGTTTGTTCTGGTTTATCGATATTATATGTGGTTAGTTTATACGTCGGAATAAAGATTTCGATTTATCTCATAGAACTAAATTTTTTATGTTTTTAAAATTTGCGTAATATGCTCCACAACCTCTGCATTTTACCAATCTCTCCGCTTCAGAAAGAGAGCTCTACAATTTCTGAAAAATTTACAAATATGAACAACCAGCCCAAAAAGTTTAATACGATCGAGATGACAATGAAGAAACGAGCCGAACCCACTCCCTCTCCTCGATATCGGCTCAACTAACGAAACCCTTATTAATCACAAAAACCCTTCCCAAACTCGCTCGCTGGATAAAAAAATATATTTCTCCAATATTAAAATAATAATAATGCGATAGTTGAACAATTCCCTTATTCCATAGCCTTTTCTTTGTATAGGGCACTTTATTGAAAAAAAAGAGTTCAATATAGCATTTGTACTCTCGAGTGCAAGGAACATCCCGCAAATACATACGCCAAGGTATACTTTCTCTGCTGTACAATATACAGTGATTAAATGATATTCATCATGTACGTAATTTGTTCTATTTCAGATAGTTTTCTTATTGTCTTCAATTCTGCTTCGGCGTGCACCTCTGTCAAAGACTGCACTGAATTACGGTTCTTGAGGTAGCACAATCAATTTGTTATTGAAGACAATCCCAACTGGTCATTCAGATATGTGAAGAAATACTATTTATTAAAAGACGCAAGTTTTAGATGCTGACAATTGAATTGCTGTCATTTCATAGATTCTGTATAGACATCTAACTAATAACTATAACTAGATCCTGTATCCACCTTAATACTTAATAAAATACAATCATTCATTTTCACTTCCAAAAATAGATACATTTTTCCCTCTCCCCAATATAAATAAAGATTCTCTTCTTCTGCATGTATTGTGAATAAAACAGCTTAAACCAGTGCTTTAGCAGGCACTTTGCTGTGAATAAAAGTTTTTATGATAGTTACTAGGTGACTTTTTGATCAAGGTTTTAAAATACCATCCACTTTTATTAGTTGTATTGCTAACTTGAGCTTGTTTGCTTTAATTCTTTCACTGTTGAAGATGAGGTTGGGGATGGGAAAGAGATGGTTTATATAACTTTTAGCCATTTGACAGTGATACAGTCAACTGCCTTTAATTCGACCGCCTCCGTTCCGGAGTCATCGGTCGAATTAACGTATAAGTCGAATTAACGGCAGACGTACTTAAGGAAAACAATAATAAAAATATTTTTCGGGTCTTGCTCAAGCGATCGAATTATCGGCGAAATCGAATTAAAGGGGTTCGAATTAAAGGGGTTCGAATTAAAGGGGTTCGAATTAAAGGGGTTCAAATTAAAGGCAATTGACTGAACATCCATAATTTTACTATATGAGCTGCCATAATTCACTAATGATTGTTCTTAATATAATTAATTGTGCTAGTTAACATCCCTCTTCAGACAACAAGCTTATTCTGCTGACAGAGTTGTTTTTAACACACACCAATGAAATGAAAATCAAAATTCTTTCATCATCCATTAGTATGTCATGGTAGAACACTAAATAGTTGATTTTGTGTGACCTTCCTTAAGTACGGCTAAGGTGGACCTCTAAAGCTGGTTTTTCACAATATTAAGTATATAAATATATATTACATGTGAGCCTAACAGGAACTGAAAGATGTAAGATTTTTAGTAGATGGTTCTTGATTTTGTGTGTCCTTTACTAAGTGCAGCTAATGTGGACCTCTAGAACTGTTTAGGTAGATGACTCTTGATTTAGTGGGACCTATGTTTGGCACACAGCTACAGTGGACCACTACAGTTGTAATTAGATGGCTCTTGATTTTGTGTGTCCTTTATTAAGCACAGCTAAGGTGGAATAGATGGCTCTTGAGTGAACCTATATCTTTCAGTAAAATATTTGAAGTAAACAATACAATCAGTAATTATCATCTTACACAATAATCATAGTATCCATTGTATTGATAAGAATACCATCGTGTAACGCCGCACGCCAAAAGCTCGTGGTTTAACCTCGGCCTGCTAAATTTGTTCGATATTTAAGATTATAGGCTGATACCCAGGCGGCGAACTGAGCTGCCATTTTCTGTATGTAAAATTAAGTCATTAAGTATTCAAACACTTCAACAAACTTAATGCATAACTAAGAATGATAATTTAATAGTTTACCCTATCATAATAGGAATCATTCGTCTCGTCTTCAAGCGGGAGTCAACGTAATCAGAAGTAGGTAGACCATACAACTCTTCCCCAAAACCATATAATCGCATTCCAAATAAGCGTCATTTGCCGAGTTTCTTCGCAATTCAGGTTCTTAATAAACTCGTCGATTTGCTCAGTTTCTAGTCCATCCACATCGAGAACAATAATGTAAACGGCCATGCTCCGTAAATCCTATTAAGAGTCTGTTGGTGCGTTAAGCCATTTGAAATATTGTATATACTGACTGACATAGTATCAGACTAGAGTGGAGTGGTGTCAGAAGTGGGTATATTCTGTCAAAGTGTTGATGTAAGTTCTTCGCTATATCCAATGAATACCATATCGTCATTAATGTTAACAGTGTAGTGGATGTTGCTAATCTGGCTTGACGGTATGTGGGGTAATTTGCGAGTAAGGAATCCGTCCAAGCTTATAGGAGAATAGAATCAAGTTGCAACTGAAAAACTAACGACATGGTTTGAATTAAGAGAAATTTTATTTTTTGCACAAAGTTTGTCCCAAATTGTGTTACGTAGTGTAACGACATTTTAAACTTCATCTACTTATCGTTATTTTATTCCTATAGTAGTTCAGTGTAACCTTTTATGATACATAGATCAACTCGATAAGTAAGTCTTTTCCATATTAAAACCCTCTCAATAACGATAAGTCGGATTCGTTGATAAGCGGACGGCCATCCCCAGCCGACCTAACGAGTTTCCCTACGTACATCTATGCGACCGCCCACGTGCTTAAAGTAGTATTCTATGAAGAGATGTGCAGTAATTACGACTGACTGAATATACTATACGCACCTGGTAAATTTATTGTATATGTATATATCCCCACAAATGTAATGCTCGAAAGAGGCCGATTAAAGTGTTAAATTTGATTCGCTCACTGTTATTTTCACGACTAATTACAAAGAACGACTTACAGTTATAAACATTGCATTATTTTGTTTGTTTATATGACGCGAGACTGAGCTAAAATTGACAAATTTTTGCTGTATAAGTACTAACCAAAGACAGAATGCCTTCCCCCAATAAAATTTGTCCTTTATTTGCCACTTATTAAAGAAATTATTCCACATCTCAACCCAAAATACCGTTCAAACTCTTTGTGTCTTTTCCATAAACTGCAAAAAAATTTTAGCGATATCTTTGCAAGAAAGTGGTGCTCAATTTAATACACACCCAATTCGCGATACTTTCATTGGTGTGTACTTTAAGAGCAGTATAAAATAAATTAACATTTGATGTTACTTTTCTTGGCGCTTTCGCAATTTGTCGCTGCTGAGCACATCCAGACGTTGTACATGTTCCTACCTAGATAACAAGCATTCGGATCGTAATTTTAGAATGTGGTAAGTTTCACATTCACAGATAAGCTTGACGTCATTTATCTCATTACATCGTCATTAAGTCTTTTATCATGCCTATCATTTACCACACAAGTAGTAATAGGCTGGGCGCAAATTCCATTGCCAACTACAGAGTTGAGATGCGCAATTAGACGTTTCGAGACATCGAAAATGTTGACGGTCTTTGTTTTATGACTTGCTTTGACCAGACTGTAATGTGAGCGAAGAAATGTTGCATCGTTGTGGACCATTACTCTATGCAATAAACATGTTCAACCAGCACTTTAACTTGTGATGACCGTGAGTATATGATAATAGATTTGTTATATGTGAATGCTTTGATGCAAGTCACTGATTAACTGCATCCTCTTACATTATTATTACAGTTTAGCGACATAATGTTACACTTGTTTCAGGCAGATTTGCTGTGATAAAATAACGAGCAATGGAAAATAAGATTACTGTCTTTCCTGGCTATTATGAAAATTCGTTAGAAGTCAGAGTGTTAGGGGCCAAAAGAGTAATGACGGCGTAGAGGTAATTATACAATAAACTAAATATCAGGTTAGTGTTTAATCGGTTAAAGTCCATGACAATAGTGGGAATACAAATTCATGAAACGTCATTTACGTCACACGTGCAATAACAGTTTGATTTGCCTATTACTACACTATCACACAACCTTATTGTATATCGTTGAATGGGTAAATGAGGTAAATGTAATTATTTTTAACTACTACAAAACATAATATGAGTAGTATTCATAACATCTAAACTAGTTCGTTATAATTTGTGAGATTTCCAATCGATTGTATCTCTTTCGTATATGGAGCATAACCATTATATGCTTTATGGCGTCAAGTAAATTTGTAAAAATGTTATAAATCCATTTATTAATTAAAAGTTATTATACGCAGTATAGCTTAAATATCTTGCTACCTATTACTATTCAACTAACGAGCTATTAGGAGTGGTGATTTACTATCTTGAACAATATGAAAAAGACGAGATCACCTTAACATTTGTATTTTTTTTTTCTGCAGCGGGGATTGTTGCGGCGTTTGTTTGAAATGAATATTTTGACTTTTAGAGAAGAAGAATTTTTTGCATGCATGTCCTGTATGTATGCCGCTCGTTGATCATTTCCTCATATATAATTGACTTGCAGTCACGAGTACAACCATTCATTCCCTTCTCTCCGAAGCAGTAACAATAATATTCATTGAACAATCCCCTTTCCCCTTCTTCTTCCCCACACGCGTGACTTTTTTTAAATCGATTGGGACGGTTAGGTAGAAAATCATAACCGAACGACCAGTCCTTATTCTATTCCGTCATATATACACATACATATACATATAATACGTTTGTTCCGCGTGTTGGGAGGTTGGCAAACAGGTAACGCAGTTGGTTTTGCGGTACCCCATGCGCAGAATAGAATGTTCGGATAATCAGAGGAAAAACCGATGAATTTACTGTACTGCCCTCCGCAAACTTATCTTATAAATTAGGCTGTAGATTTATATACTTTTTCTTTCCTATTAATCCAGGCAATCTCCATCCTACTTGTATATTTATTTTACTATTCTGGGATCATTACTTGATGCAACAAGGTTAGACTGATTTACTGTGTTCAGTGTTTTAAAAGGCATGCGAGAAAGGGAAGTGAGCGAACCAGAGCACCAACAAAAGTATTTCGATTCTCTGTCGGAACAATAGTTATTCATGTTGGCCCAGCAGAGGAGCTCGAGAGCTGACCAAATCATTCAGGTTAGAAACTGTTTTGGAATTTTTGAAAAGTAGGGTTGGTTACAGAAGGCGCAGAAGAGACGGTAGATTCGAGAGCGCAAATCGCTGCTTATACGATAATTAGTGACTAGGGAGAGGGATCTTTATTCTTTTTATCAGTCAAGTCTAATGCTCACCCATGACCAACTCCTCTCTTATTCTTCCAGAACTTTTACACAAAAGTAGCGCAGATAATCACTCAAGCGCGTCTAATAGAATATGATAATAATAACCCGAACCAGAGGAGAGCCAACAGATGGGTAAATATTTTCAAGTGTCCCCAGAATGTTTTGTCAAAAACTCATCGTCCATTATTTTATTTACGTCGGTTTTGGACTCTTTTCTTTCTTTCACAAGTTTAACCTCGAACTGGAAGATTCGGACATATACAGAGAAGATATCAAATACTGGCGCACGACCGCCGTGTCGTCTCAGAGCCCGCCACAGCCCATGGTGATCCAATTTTATTTGGACATTTCAGACTTGGCTCAGGATCAAATTCTTGTTCTGGCCGATGAATTTTATGGAAGGCATCGTGTTACCGTGGAAGAGATCGATGAGTATAGTAAAAGGAGGAGAAAGGACAGGATCATGTTGGAGAGTTGGACGTTGACTTTGAGGTTCGTTTCGAAGAGTTATAAGATGGAGAAATGTGGAAATAACGCGGGAAGAGAGGGTGTTGGGAAGGTTTTGGTAGAGTGGGCATTGTCTTCATATAAGTGTATACGCCACATTCATTCGCCATACTATTTTTTCTTTTATCAAAAATTCTAGTCCTCCAATACCCGATTCACAAGCAGAATTACCCATAGTATACAAAAAATCCATAACCTTCTTCCGTTCACTGTACTCGTATGTGAGATTACTACCAATGTACGGACTATTCAAAAGACTATCGATGAAACTGACACAGTCTTTGAAGATTGGGCATCGGTTTGTATTGCCAAATGCAAATACCAGAGATGACGTTGGCATAGGTGGGAGTTGAATCATATGTGTTATTTTGGATAGTCTTTGGTTTTGGTTTGGTTTGGTCTTTATTCTTGTTGTTGGTTTGTTTGTTTGTTTTGGTTTTTGTGAAAAGGGATTGGGAGAGGTAGTAGGTTTAGGAGAAAAAAGGATGTACCACAAGAGGGAAAACCGTGGGGAATTGAATATTCCGTAGAGATAATCTGATGCACTAACCGTAATATTTCCCGATTTGTCCTCCCCCCTAACGCTAACTCAGATGTTCCAATAATAGACAAGATAACCGGTCCAGTGACTTCGGAATATCAATTTACTCCAATTGAAACTCCGCTAGGGTAAATATCCCATGACCCCGTTTCATTTATCCCAAACGGCATCTTGTCTTTTTTAAATCAAAATAACCATTAATTTCCCTAACCCACCAGCGTTATGTTACGTATGATAGTGTGTTCTCGCTTGAAGTGATCTATCGCAACAACTGCGACTTTTACATCGACGATGATTCGGAAGCTGTGCTGAGTTCGACTCTGATTTCTATTGACGAACACTATTTTTCGCCTACTATGGCGAGATATTATCGGCAAGACGACGAAGAGGAACAAAGGCAAAGTGAAAGAAGGATCAGTTTGCCGACAAGAATGAATGTTCGTAATTGCAATTCTCGATGAATTTTTATATAAATGTTACCAACATTCTTTCCAAATTCCGGAAAAAGATACTTTAATCTATATATATTAACCGTACCCTTCTATGCGTATTTTTTCAGGCACCACCGTATCTCTCAACGTCAGAATCTCCTCGCAGCATGGATCCAATGTTTGGCGGGGTACCGCTAGTGAGAACACGTAGTTCATCAGCTTTGAGTCAAGAAGTAGAGACAAGCCAGCATCCGGCCTTTATAAGAAGTGCACATCATCAAAGACAGCCGAGCTACGGCTACGGAAGCGGGACTTCGGGTTTATCACGCGATGCGAGAAAATTATCGCAAGTTGAGGGTAGCCAGATAAAGTCTGGGGTAAGTTGCAAGAGGTGTTTTACGTTGTGAGTTGGTCTCACATTATGCAGCTGATACATTTGGTTAGTTGATTACGGCATTGTAATTGTGTGTTGAACGCGTTTTCTCCCATACCTTTTATAGCATCGAGAAACCCTACATCCACAGGGCTCTCCGACAACCTCAAATCGTCCAACTGTAACCATGTTCAATCCGTTCAAGGCTTTATCCCTCTCTTCATCCCCAACGTCACATCCCCCCGATAACCTGCCTTCGCCCACGAATTCTGATAGAGGTATATCCTCTTCACCGCTCTATCGCTCTCCGTCTCAAGTGTCGTTAGGCCAGCGATACTCGTCGTCGCCATCTTCTGGCCGACCCTTGTCAATAGTTAGTAATTCGGGAGTTCCCCTGTCTTCGTCGGTGAAATCAACGTCGTCGGGTAGTGGGAGTCCGAGTGGAAATACGCTAAAGTTTTCGTCTAGTTTCAAGAATCGGCATGAAAGATCGGGAAATGTGTCGGGGAGCAGAGATAAGGATGGAACAATTGGTGGGAGAAGACCGTCGAGATCCAGTTTATATACTAACCGAAGCGATGACACTATCAGTGAGCGGGGATCATTTTCTTCGGTATGAATATCAATTGCGTTCAAAAAGAAAAAAAAGGAAGCTTGTGTGTGGGTGTGGGTGTGGGTGGGTGTGTTTGGGAGGGTGGTGTTAAATTGTGACTAGTTGTGATTGACTGACTGACTGACTGATTGCTTATAACGCTTATTTGAATAGTCATATTGGCCGTTTCAAGAAGAAGACGATCTCGGTGATTTTGTGAGAATGATAGAAAGTAGGGGACCTCTCAAGATGTTTAGTAGAAGTCCTACAAAATCTGACGAATCGATGTCAGGATCTATCATAAGATCAAGGGCAAGTATTGAAATAACGTGAATTGTGGTAGACGGTTGTACAAAAAAAAACAAAACTAAACGTACTCGTACAAACATACGATTCATACACAAAATGCTAAATGTACAAAAAATGCTTACGGTACAAAACACGCTTCATTTTTACAGTTGGCCCTGTCCCGTTTTCAACAAAACAAAGAAGCCCACAACAATCTTTCCGATGTTTTGTCATCAAACACACTTCCGACTTCATCATCATCGTCATCTACACAAATTCATCCGCCAAACGACGGTGCACTCCTCCTGGGTTCTGGTGGGTCTTCCGTGTCCTCTTCGCTCTCATCGGTAAACCGGTCGACGAGCCTTCACGAGAAATACAATAATTCTTGAAATTAATGAGCCCTGGTTTTATTTTTGAGGAATCATTCGCTTATGTGAACGAGCCAACGCCTATCATTGCTAAAAACATTAAATTATTTAGTAACCAATGCCAATTTCTCAAATACACAAAGTGTGCTCTTGCTATTAATTTGTGCTGTACGACAAGACCCAGGCCTTTCCCAGTGCATTGAACCGCTTTGCTGACATTCAGTTCATTCGACATTAAATAAAGTTTATTTGGTTCCTTTCGATTTCGGTGACATGAGTTTTTTTTTATTGGCAATATGAAAACACAAAAGTCTTTATTTACTGAAATTTAGATATTAATTTTTTGTTTGTTCCCTTTCCCCCACACAAATTGCTTCTATGATAATTGGTAATATTATTTATTTATAATTACACTTCACGTAATTTCCTCTCAAACTCATCAACATTGATATCTGCCTTTTGTTCATCTTGTTTCTCTCTTGCTTCGGGATTACCACCACCCTTGTTAATAATTTCTACATAATTAGAAGGAAATACTCCCTGTTCACCGCTCCGTAATCGACCCAACCACCATGGTGATGGAAGACCACCCGCATCGAATTTATTTAATATCGCCACAAGATCGCCTCTTTTAAATGATAGTTCGCCAGGTGCCTCGCCTTTGAAATCATACATGGCTCTACAAAACTCTAAATTTTGAGCCGAGACTCTAGTTTGATCTCCAGGCATTAGCGGTGCAGTCACATCCGGAAGTTGAGAACTGCCAGTTTGTCTCTGGCGGTCAGAAACTATTTGAATGAGCCTGTGCATCAAGTAAGGTATGCCAAACACAGCCAACACGAACAAGACCAAAGGTCGCCTTGAGTATTGACGCTGTTGCTGGAATTGTTGGAAATTGGCCGAATTCAATTCGTTTGCATTGACCGGCTGTTGTCTTCCGGTTAATTTATAATATAATCTTCTTATCCATCGAATCAATGCAAATATACTAAGCACTTGGCCTAGATAATTTCTCAAATTTCCAAATTGTTCTACTACGCCAACCATTGCCATGAACGACGAATGCGTCGCGAAAAAAGTCGATTCCAACATCTGTGCAAATCCGCCAAAAGCGTTTACTATTGATTCAATCATGTGAAATCCAGCGGCAGTGCTGGCTTCCATTCTCTGTGTCAGAGATAGCTCTTCGGGACCACCGGGAACCATGGGACCGTTGTAACCATATCGATTGTAGGGCGAACCGTATGCTCCGTATGAATTGTACGAGCCGTAAGAGCCATAGCCGTAGCGGCTGTACGGAGAGGAGTAACTCGAATAACTTCCGTAACGATTATAAGGTGAGTAGCCTGTGTATGAGCTGTAGCTGCTTGAATATGGTGAAGAGTATGCTGTACCATAGCCCGTGCCGTAGCCGGTGCCGTAGCCCGCGCCGTAGCCAGTATTGTAACCAGAAGCGTAACCGCCAGTACCGTAACCAGTAGTACTATATCCGGTACCTAACGTATAAAGGAATCTGGATTAGATTTCGGGGTATGTAAACGTTGATCTATCAAGCACGTTATTGTATAGATCTAGATTATGACGTTAGAAACGCCAGAAACGATAGTCATCTTTTTTGCTTTTACCTCGATTAGCGTATGCCGTTGTACTGGAGCTAGGCCTGGGTGGTATAGCAGGTGCTCCACCGTCGTTAATTGTTCCGGTTCTCGAATTTTGTGTCGAAGTTTGTGTAGATGTGACTGGTGTCGCAGCTGCATTAGTAGCCGCAGGGTTATTATTTATTGTTGAGATTGGAGCGCCGTTTGCTCTTTCCCATGGTTTGAGTGGAGAAGGAGTGGTTCTTGTTGTCATTACGAAATTGAGGAGAAAAGTTGACTCGAGTTTTTCGGTGAGAAAGAAAAATCAGCACATTTAGCGTTTTGGAAAGATGGATAAAAAAATCCCGTGGGCAATGATGGGCTGTTTTTGTGTTTGGGCGTGTGGCGTGACTTTTGGATGGATGCCGGGAGAGATTTTTGCGTGGTGGCTCAGCAAAAGCGTTACTAGTTTCTTCACGTGATTGTTCGTGACGTATTTGTCTTTGAACGACAAGGACTCGCATGTGCGTTTCACACCACTGATCGGAGTATATGGGTTACAATATCCCCTGATTACTTCCTGATTCAATCAATGATATTGCTCGAAAAGCCCGCCAAATAGCCTTAATTCTCTCCCGCATAACGGCGGCAATAGATTCAACTGGTAATTTGCTTTGACATTAAACAACGATACGCTAGCAAGCAGGCATGGAGGAATATGAGGACGTCTTGACTAACCAACCCGTCGTTATCGACAATGTAAGTCCATTTTACTTATACGTTGAACAAAAAAAGTCGCATATAAACACATGAAACTGCTACGAGTCGTATATGAATTGATAGCGATAATGGTTTTCTTTAGGGGTCCGGTGTAATAAAATCTGGGTTTGCTGGAGACGATCTGCCCAAATGCTTTTTCCCGTCATTGTGAGTTTTTACTTTTTTTGCGAAAAGAAAAAAAGTGGGAGAACGCAAAAGAAAGAAAATGACATGAAACAATGGTTTTAACGTAATGTGTGATGGGGGCGATTTTTTTAGTGTTGGTAGGCCCAAGCATGTTCGTATCATGGCTGGTGCTGTCGAAGGAGACGTTTTCATAGGAAAAAAAGCACAAGAATTGAGAGGTTTGTTGAAAATAAAATATCCAGTTGAACATGGAATTGTCACGGATTGGGATGATATGGAACACATATGGAAGTATATTTATGAAGAAGAATTAAAGACCGCGTCAGAGGAGGTAAATTTCAAGCGAGTGTTTATCCAATGAAAATGTGATCGTATTCGAAAATTAAATTTAATTATGATCCCTTCTTTTAGCATCCAGTATTATTGACTGAGGCTCCTCTCAATCCAAGAGCTAATCGAGAGCAAGCCGCTCAAATCTTTTTCGAGACGTTCAATGTACCAGCTTTATTCACATCGATCCAGGCTGTACTGAGTCTGTGAGTATTCAATGCAATGCAGTTTATAACCTTATATCTTTATTGCCGTGACTAATTCTGTCCGTCCCCATTCAGTTATTCATCAGGAAGAACAACCGGTATTGTACTGGATTCTGGTGATGGAGTCACACATGCAGTTCCTGTCTTTGAAGGATTCGCTATTCCCCATGCTATGAGACGAGTAGACATTGCTGGACGGTAATTAGAGTTTACAGATTACAGTGCATGTAAACAGCATGTCTTTTTAATGATACGTTTATAACGCTTGCGTGCTTACTCTTTCATTGATAGTGATGTAACAGAGCATCTTCAGCTTCTCCTCCGCAAAGGCGGATATCATTTCCACACTACAGCAGAAAAAGAAGTGGTCCGTATGATTAAGGAGAAAATGTGCTACGTTGCAATAAACCCAACAAAAGAAGAAAAAGATACCGGCGGCAAGTGTGATGACTTTGTTCTTCCTGATGGTAACGTTGTCAAGGTAATTTCATGCTACTTTTGATTCTAATGTCATGGCTTTTGGCTTGGTAATAATACTGTTTTGCGTCATGCATTTATCGTATGTAGTTGGGAACAGAAAGATTCAGAGCCCCCGAGATTTTGTTTAACCCAGAATTAATCGGACAAGAATATGCGGGTATTCATCAAGTGGTTGCCGATTCGATCAACAGAGCAGACCTAGATTTACGAAAGGCTCTATATGCGAACGTGGTGTTATCGGGCGGATCGACACTCTTTAAAGGTTAGCAAGTGAATGATACGAGTTGTGGATGTGCAAGAACGATATATTATGAAGATTGTTTTGTTTCTTCGCTATATATGACATTGGGTATGTTTATTGTTTCTCGAATTAGATTTCGGTAACAGATTGTTGAATGAAATAAGAAAGTTGGCGGTTAAAGATATCAAGATTAAGATTTATGCTCCACCCGAGAGAAAATATAGCACATGGATTGGTGGATCTATATTGGCTGCCTTGAGTACATTCAAGAAGGTATGTAATGTCACAAGTGTGTTTAAAAGTCTATTATGAGATTTTGCATTAATTTCAATTCGCGCGATATTGTAGATGTGGGTTTCGGCTGAAGAATACCAGGAAGATCCTGATATCATTCACAAGAAGAGTTTCTAGAACATAATTCCGTCACGTCATAATCGTGGACGCGCCCCATGATTGCTCACGTGTCTATACGTTATTTTCAATAGTGCATATGTGACTAGACTTTTTTAACATGTTTTTTCTATATCAAATAAACAGACATTCTCACTCATACTCTGTATTTGTACTTTATCTTATTTGAATGATTTGTTTGAGGGAGTATGCGGTGAGTATGTTCCACTATTGTGGTTTATGTATGACGTGTGTTCGTTTGTTTCTCTTACTTTTTTTTATATTATACACGTGAGAGTCGTGTTATTTCCTGTACAATGCAGGTCGCTTGAAATATAATTAACGTTAATATTAATGATAAGTACCTGTATCACATGATTTGAAGCGGCTGTACGACTAACGCTAACTCTTTATATTCTATCCGTCACTCATCATATGAATGATGCGACGTTTTATTACCATTTTGGTTTTCTTTCATATGGACAAAAAGGACCATTGCGAGTAAGGTGCTCGTAAAAGTATCACTCTATGCTGCTTTTATTCAACTATAAATACATAGCGGGGAGAGAATTTAGCTCATGTTATGAGCGCTATTAGAACGTTTGGGTGGTGGCCAGCCATGGGACTAGGGGTTAAGAGTTTCGGGTGTGTAGCAAAGGCCCTTTGTGGGTACAGGTTGTGAAAAGGGATAACGCATGGGACATGACTACTATGAAATATTTTATTGGTGCATATCAAACAAGGATCGTATAGCAGAAACCCGATAAATCCAATGACGTAAATTATTACACGTATTGCGCCTCAAAATTTATTAACTACAAAACAAGATACGTACGTAGGTGATAAAATAGGATGTTCAAGTGGACTAAGCGGTCGCCAAGTTTTCGAATTAGGAATGACAATAAGATAATATACCATCCTGTTTAATATAACACTGAATGTCAAATTCAGACTTACGTCAGTGTATTCACTATTCACTAATATCTTTGATGATTCGTTAACAAGTACTACAAACTGCAAATTTGCGCTTGTAGCAATTATTGACAAAATAAAGAAGACAGAGCACGAACATATTATAAAAAAAGACTGTAGGTTGAACTCTGTGAAAATAAAATCTTACGCTTTCGAATTTAATTGTATTTATGCAGATTTATTGCATGACATGAAAGTTGTCAATTAGTATACCTTCATTTTTGTGTTGTAATGCGTAGGGTGATTAAAGATAGGATTTATTTTTGAGACTGCAACTAGTGTTCAACATCTATAGTATTAATGCGTTTAGTAATGATACTGATTAAATAGATTGAGTTTTACATATCTAAATATGTTGAAAAACTATCTGCGGCAGATAGTGGCGTGTAGCACAATTCTGGTGTTTGGGAAAAAAAACCAATTACCGTCATATTATGGCAATTATTGGTAAAAACTGTTAATTTCGGTGTTAATAATACGTTAAACAATGCAATGCATAGAAAATTTTGACATTATATCTCATTGCAGTCTTCTTCAGTGTCAAGTCCAAAAATGAGCGTGGCAATGACAGTTGAATAACAGTTTTCTATTTCGAATTGGTACATGATTTATGTATATACTTCAATAAATAGACACGATGAACGAGTTATTGCAAAAAAGCAGTTGCCTTGAAGCTTAAAGAGTTTAAATGACATGAATGTACGACATCGTATTGTGTAAACTAATAAGTATACGATCATTTAATTAAAGTAACTTTTTCGACCACAAATTAAATTGTTATATAGTGTACTGTTCTGTTACCAAACTTTTTGAATTATTCATCATACATACGTTGTCCGTTGCAGACTAATGATGTGTTTATTGTAATAGAACCAGTAGTAGCCAAATTACACCAAAAGTACTATTTTGGCTTTTATACATGCATCTTCTAATTTATTTTAATCTTAACAACCAAACAAAATTTTGAGATGCCAATATTGTACTGATTTTTTATGATAGATTTTTGACTTCGTACTTATAGATTTAACAACCAACTTGGTCTGCTTAAAAGTTGTGTTATTCAATACAAACAACAAATTTTTGCAAGATTAGAGTCGTTTGCCGCAACTAAAAGTTTTGACTGCAGACACCTCTCAATAAGAAACAGACATAAGTCGTTATACTAATTGTAATTTTGAATAAAGCAAAGGGCAGAGAATAATGTTGACACAGGAATCAGTTGAGTGACAATGCATTTATTTGTTATTTTTTCGCTATTTCCAAAACTTACCAGCTATTTACACCAATTGTTCTGAATCGCATCGTTTGCGTCACATTTGCGCGAATAATAATAAGGAAAGCATGCTTGCTATTCACTAAATAATTGCGTTATTTGGACTACGCTTTGTATTAAAACTCTTAGCAATAATTCCATTTCCCATGCCGTGCATCCCGCTATTGCAGTTGTCAATAAAACAACCATTCTGGAATATCGTTTAGTTCGCTATATTTTATTTCCAAGTCGGTCGCTCGATAAAGAATATTTAGTACCGAGTTACAGCCCAGTTTATACCACCCTCTATCCAAAACAATTATCACCTTACATGTGAGAAACCTTTTTGTCGATAGAATTTTTTAATATCACAAGCAAAGTCCCAGCTTTTTCATCTAACACTGTCAAAATTAATATATTAACATAAAATGTTTAATGATTTAATTATTTCTTGTGCTTTATTAAGAACTACTTGGCTGTCATATTATTAACGTTATTATAATTGATATAATCGAATATGTTAACAACCATGGCATTTTTGATATAATATAGGTCAGAACATAATACGATAATTGAAGCATTAAGTAAAAAAATAAATAGACCGGCACGTTTCAGGATCCGAAATGGGTCAACATTAATACAGATAATTCCAGAGATAAATTTAACGTAATTAATTGGCATAACGTAATTTTTGTGAAATAAAGTGTTATGTAAATTCTCTGTTTCAGGTCACGGATTTGTGCTGTTGAAGCGCGTAAAGATATATTAACTAGTTTGTACGTTAACTGTATAATGCTTTAGAAAACAAAGTAAAGGTATACCGTATCGCATTGCTTGCCGTGTGTAATTACAATATGTAATTCTGATTTACGTGATAAATTGTGGGTCAAGTGTCGTAGTTGTGTTCAGTTACATTTCTACATACTGCTAAACTAGTATTAATAATTATAATATTTATATAGCTAGTCTGTTATTAAGACGTGCAAGACTTGATTTTAGTAGATACATAATGACTTCATATTTTTATTACACTAATTTTTCAAAAATACTTTTTTCTACATCGCAATTTGACCCAATTCGAAATAAGCATGTGCATGAGGCATGTTAATATTGTCTAAACAGCAAATAAGCGTCTTCACTCGACACTGAATAATTTTATCAAAATGACGTGTTTATGTCGAATTACACAAGCCATATGCTATAAGCACGGTAAAACCGATACTGCGCAAACCCGATAACTCGCAAAAGCGAGATATAAAAGGAAAGGGTTTCCCCAAGGTTTGACTGTACAGGTAAAAAGTCGTTTAAACCGACGGACCTGGTTTGCTGATTTTTGGCCGGTTTAGCCAAAGACCGGTGTTTGGATAAACCAGTATTAGTATTCACATATTAATATTAATATCAGTTTAATCAGTAAATCATATGACTTCTATAATCATTATCATGTAAGCATCGAACATTTTTATTAATAATGGCATAAAATAAAACACGGCTATGGAAACTTCGTTATTAGTATTAGTATTCTAAAATCCCTTGTTGGAGGGTTTTAACGCAATAATTGACGCAATCTACATATGTCGTTTTTACCCGTAGGAAAATTGTCAGGCTGTTGTTGAGAACTCAATTGTTGATTTGAATATTGTTGACGCAGTTTCATATGGTATTTTTGGCAACCTCGCCTGCAACCATAATATTGTATATGGCATCCTTTCTAATATAGATTTACATACTATGCATCTAGTGTAACCAAAAAATTGTAACCAGAGATACTATTAATTGGCCAGTTTAAGAATTTTGGTTAGTCGTGAGGCGGCCGGTTAAACCCGAGACGGGTTTAATCAGCTGCTGGTTTAAACTGTATATATTAGATCTACAAGGAGAATGGTAATGCTAATCGTCGTACTTTGCATTACACAAGAACTACCCCCCGGCGTGAGGTATTACAATCCCGGGTGACACGTTAACAATAAGCTATAATACCGAAGAAAGTATGATGAATTGATGAATAGGCTGACTCACAGACACAAGCCATTTGAAACTTTCACAGGAAACCATGTTGCAGTCGGGAAAGTATTGCCGAAAAACTGAAATGTACCCAAACAGCTTAATTGTTATTTTGCGGAGCGGTTGAAACGCTCGATTCTAAGATCGTTAACGTACATAAAAAGAACGATCATCTAATGGTTGATTGTTCACAACTATCCAATAAGGTCATGCACGACGTTGCATCTTACAAAATGTATTACATACATAAGACTCCGCTTATCCGTCATTACATCTCTTCTAACAATGTCTCAAACAACTAAGGATTTGTATGAAGAATGGTTCGACAACAGCCTTCAAGAAGGTTATATTCATTGCTGCGCAGAAAGTGATATCGAATTAGACCCTCTACATATTGGTCATGGATCATACGGAGTCGTTTATAAAGCGACAATAAAAAAAGAAAGTCATTTTGGGAATATCGTCAGGACAATTTTGGATCAGGAACACTATATTTCTGGCATTACTGTTGCGGTGAAGATGCTGTATCCTAATGTAAACAATACACGTAATCGTGAAGAAGATTGGCATCGGCATTTCGTCAAGGAGGTTGCTACTAATTTCTAGCTGTTATTATTATGTGATTCATATTCATGTTATGCGTGAATCAATTTTGATGCAAAACATTACACACGTTAGATAAAACACCACAAGCTAGTAAACACTCATCCTAACATTATTCAGTTTGTTGGTCTATATAACGGTATGTTATAAATGGTGATTCGTTGATTTGATACAAGATATACTCATTTTATTTTTTAAAACCGTAGACAAATATGATAATTATCACATGATGTTTGAACTTGCTGATGGGGGAACTCTGCGTCAACACCTGGATAAACATTTTAATGAGTTAATTTGGAAAGACAAATACAAATTGGCATTGGGAATCACCAATGGTTTGAAATATTTACATGAGCTCAATATCATTCACAAGGATTTGGTATGTGTCCTGTTCAATCAGATTGTTTGAATACTTACTGTCTTATTAACTATTTTGATATGCATTTGCTTGTTCATCTAGTCTTCTTATAATATTCTTATTCAACTGGGAGTTCCAAAAATAACTGACTTTGGTTTATCAAGTGTCTTGAAGCAAATAATGACTACATCACATGGTGATGGTACACCAGCATACAAGGATCCTGTATTATTTAAAGATGAGTCATATAGGCGGCGAAAGAAATCTGATATCTTTAGTCTTGGCGTGATACTTTGGGAAATTTCCAGCGGACAAATTCCGTGTGAGGGTAGTGTTGATGTTATCCAGATTATTTTGTACAGAAGAGATGGTTTTCGTGATCCTCCATTTCCTGGAACACCAGAGGAATATATTAAACTGTATTCAGAATGTTGGGATGAAGACCCTGATAAGCGACCTTTTTGTGAGAATGTTTATGAAAGATTGGAGCATTGTGATCTATTATATGATTTAAATACTTCATTGGGCAATGAATCAAACAATACAGATATAAAACAACATATCAGTTCCTTAAACGATTTCAACAAGTCATTGGGTATTGAGCCAAACAATGCCTATGCATTGAGAAATAGAGGAGCTGTCTATCTAAAACTAAAACAGTATAACAATGCATTAAACGATTTGAGCAAATCATTAAAGATTGAACCAAATGATGCCTTTGGATTGGGAAATAGAGGAGTTGCCTATTTAGGTTTAAAACAGTATGAAAAGGCATTGAAGGATTTAAGCAGAGCATTAGAGATTGGATCAAATGATGCATATGTATTGAGAAATAGAGGAGCTGTCTATCTTGGCCTGAAACAGTATTACAATGCATTGGAGGATTTAAACAAATCATTAGAAATGGAACCAGATAATGCATGGGCGTTGGGAAATAGAGGAGTTTCCCACTTAGGTCTAAAACACTATGACAATGCATTGGAGGATTTAAACAAGTCATTGGAAACCAAACCAAATGATGCATATACATTGAGAGCAAGGGGAGCTGTCTATATTGGTCTTAAACAGTATGAAAAGGCATTGAAGGATTTAAACAAATCATTGAATATGGAACAAAATAATGCATGGGCATTGGGTAATAGAGGGGTTGTGTATAACAATCTGAAGCAGTTTGACAATGCATTAATTGATTTCAACAAGTTGTTAGACATTGAACCAAGTAATATCTGGGCATTGAACAGAAGGGGAGCTGTCTATCTAGGCCTCAAACAGTATGATAGTGCATTAAAGGATTTAAACAAATCATTGGACATTGAACCAAATGATGCATATGCATTGAGAGAAAGGGGTGCTGTCTATCTGAACCTTAAGCAATTTGAAAATGCATTAAAAGATCTAAAAAAATCATTGAAAATGGAACCTAGTAATTCCTTTGCATTAAAAAATAGGGGAATTGTCTATCTGGATCTGAGACAGTACAGCAGTGCATTAAATGATTTAAACAAATCATTGGATATTGAGCCAGAAGATCCATATGCATTGAGGGGAAGAGGAGTTGTATATCTAAATTTCAAGCGGTATGATGATGCATTAAATGATTTGAACAGATCATTGGTGATTGAGCCAAACAATGCATTTGCATTGCAATATAGAGGAGCTGTCTATCTAGATTTAAAACTGTATGACAATGCATTAAATGATTTAAACAAATCATTGGGATTTGAGCCAAATAATACATGGACATTGAGCAAAAGAGGAAATGTCTATCTAGGTCTTAAACAGTATGACAATGCATTAAATGATTTCAATGAAGCATTGGAGATTGATCCAAAAGACCCATCTGCATTGAGGGGAAGAGGAGCTGTATATCTAAATTTTAAGCAGTATTATGATGCATTACATGATTTGAACAGCTCATTGAAGATTGAACCAGATAATGCCTTTGCATTGAAAAATAGAGGAGTTGTACACCTAGAGCTAAAACAGTATGCCAGTGCATTAAATGACTTAAACAAATCATTGGATATTGATCCAAAAGATCCATATGCATTGAGAGGAAGAGGAGCTGTGTATCTAAATGCCAAGCAGCATGACAATGCATTAGATGATTTAAACAAATCACTGGAAATTGAACCAGATAATACCTTTGCATTGCGATATAGGGGAGCTGTCTATCAAGATTTAAACTTGTATAACAGTGCATTAAGTGATTTCAACAAATGTTTGGCTATTGAACCAAATGATGCACAGGCATTGGAACATAGGGGAGTTGTGTATGCAGATCTGAAACAGCATGATGATGCATTAAAGGATTTCAATAAATCATTAGACATTGAACAAAATAATGTTTCTGCATTGGAAAATAGAGGAGCTGTCTATTTAGAATTAAAACAGTATGATGATGCATTAAATGATTTCAACAGATTATTGGAAATTGAACCAGATAATGCATATGCATTGAAAGGAAGGGGAACTGTCTATCTGGATTTAAAACAGTATGATAACGCATTAAATAATTTTAATGAATCATTGGAGATTGAACCAGAAAATCCACATGCATTGAGTGGAAGAGGAGCTGTCTATCTAAGCCTTAAACAATATGAAAATGCATTAAAGGATTTAAACAGGTCATTGGAGATTAAACCAAATAATGCATGGGCATTGAAGAATAGAGGAGCTGTCTATCTAAGCCTTAAACAGTATGGCAATGCATTAAATGACTTCAATGTATTCTTGGAGATGGAACCAGATGATGCCTTTGCATTGGGAAATAGAGGGACTGTCTATCTACATCTAAAACTGTATGGCAATGCATTAAATGATTTAAACAAATCATTGAAAATTGAACCACATGATGCCTTTGCATTGAAAAATAGAGGAGCTGTCTATCTAGATCTAAAACAGTATGATGATGCATTAAAGGATTTAAACAAATCATTGGATATTGAACCAAATGATGCATTTGCATTGAGAAAAAGGGGAGTTGTCTTAAACAGTATGGTAATGGAAGTTGACTGAACCAATGGTAGAGATGTCAGGGATGTTTGTTTAGATTTAAATTAGTATGGTAATATATTAAATGATTTCAATAAATACTATTGACATTAATATAGCTGCTGAATTTATGACAACTGAATTTATATACTAATACTCTTGCATATAATTATATGTAAAGTCCTAATGCAAAGTTACTGCTGTTGTTAACTTTTTTTTTACAATTCTTCTACTATAAACAAAAAGAGAGCATGTTAACTTGCTTTCCATAAATGGCAAAATGACAGTATTGTAGAAAAAAGGTCACTCTGTTTACTTAGCATCATTATAAATGAGAATATTTTAGGAACATCATGCTTGTCAGGCGTCGAGGCAATAGTCACGGGAGAGCGGATAACTACTGTCTCGGTTTGGAATCTAGCTGCGCCGCGTCGTAGGAGTGTGGCTTACCTCAGCGGTAGCTAAATCGTAACAAACAGTAAGTGACCTTTTAAATTAGGCATTTCAGTGCTGACGTATTCATATACGGATCGCACACACTAAGCCTAGACAATTAATTATTCTCGAGAAACGAAACTACTCTACCGGTGGATTAATTCGGTAGTCTGTAGGTCGGGGTTTTAATAAGAAAATAACGCGTTGAGAAATAGTAATTAACTATCCTAATGCCACTCGATCGATCACGGGACAAGTATTATGACCGATCTTGCCGTTATACGGATTAATGCTTTAAAAATATAACGGATTATTCAGGAAAAAATTGATACTCGTTTATTAATAAGAAATAAAGGAAATCGAATGTCTTCAATATAAGAAATTTGATATTGAACTTGAACTAAGATGCAAACACACCGATGCTAAGTCTATCCTACGCTGCTTTTATATTTTCGGACTGACTAATTAATCTATTTTTAGCATCGGATCTAATCTATTAATTAATAATTACTCTCTAGATTGTCACTACTCTCTCTCCTTGCTGCCGTACTGTGCTGCTATCCAGCGCTTCTATCCAGCGCTTCCATCTGACACTTCCGTCCAGCGCTTCGTCCGGCGCTTCAGTCTAACGCTTCTGGTGCAACATCTCTAGAATTAGTACGACCGCTTCTGGTACAACGTTATTCTTGGTACCACCGTTACAACTCTATCGCCAATTCCCTGAGATTCTGGTGGCACTAGCGGGTTTTACAAAAATTTAGGAAGGAATACGTCACCCGTATACGCTTGCGTCATCACACTGGACACATATTGTCATTTACTTGTTCATAAAAAAATAGAAGAGGTCACGGCAAGTAGTCAGCAACTTTGTAAGCTAGCAACCCAAACTCATACTCACTGAGAATTTACTGAAGCATCTACTGTTTTTCTTTATATTTAGTGCTTCATGATCTGTGCTTATTTATTATTTGTGGGTTCAAATTTTGCTAAATTTATCTTGAAATAGTGGGTTTGTATTTGTCATCTAAAACATTCAAATGTGAACAATAAGATTGTTTAAATGTTTACCCAAGAAAAAAGTAAGTTTCAAAGCGTCTTGTCTGACGTCGATGAGCAAGTCGCAGCAATCAAACAATACCCCTGACGATCAATTAATTAGATGTTACTCGGAACAACGCGAGTAACGAAAATTGGTGACAACTTTGAACACAAAATTTAGCCAAGAATAGAAAGTAACGCGATCATGGTAACTGTGTGGGAAAGTTAAAAAATACGCGCTCTGTGGCGTAGAAAAGATAACGCGATTTTGGTGACAGCAAATGTATATAAGGACCCCGTCCCGACCGCCTAAAATCCTCATGTTTGTAATGATGTTGTGAAATAAATAATATTCGATGCTGAAGTATTTGGATATAATAAACGATTAGTCTGGTCATTGTCCTTCAATTATTACGAAATTTTTTTACTTTTATCATTTCTATTTCTATCGTCGTGAAAACTAAGCTTTTTGACTTAACTATCAGTAGTAGATCGGTAACGACCCGTAGTTGCGGTAAAGCAAGAGTATTCCGAACGATATTAAATTATTGTTTAATTAGATAAATTACATTCCTGACTAGTCAAAATCCTAAATCAAAATTTGCTTTTGTTAGAGTCAGTATTAAATTTTTTCCTTCGATTCTGCGATAGATAGATTGTTGTTGTTTATTTATCGTAGGTACCCTTATTAGATACGAGTGTGGAAGAAATACGTCGTATAGGGAGTGAAAACGAAGCGCGCACATAAATATTATTGTCACTTTTCAGTTTAGTTCAGCCTTGAGTGAGCAATCGTTGTAGTAAGGGCAGCGTTAAGAGCTAAATTGTGAAAAACCCTCTCGGCAGAACACACCTACGCAATTTAATTGCCGCCCGTAACATTTTTAGATACCTTTTATATATAACTAATCTATCCAGAAATTAGTTATGTAGTGACATCCTGATAAAAACCTTGACTATGTTTCTGGTAGATACAAACAGCAAGTCTTTGCCAGTTGGTCTGTGGTTTACAACATTAACTTTTGAGTATAAGTAACTTTTTACATCCATCAAAGTGAAGAAAAACGGCCAGTTTGATTTGGCACCACATCCTCTTTGTAATGACACTTTTTTGAACGGTAGCTTTTGGTTGACTTGACATGGCCTTCTTCTATGCTACAGTACTAGTACAGTATTTCCTACTAATACTAATATACATATTAATATAACGTAAATTGAATAAAATGTAGTCATGCACATAGAAACGAATCCAATTTTTTATTTATTTAAATAGAAAGCGTTTCCATGCTCTTACATGAGAACTTAACAGCCAAAGTATATAGAATATGAATAACATAACATAAACCATTTAATAACATTGAACAGCTGTGGTTACAGTTGATCAAAAATTTGGGTCACTAAATCATAAGTAATGGATTATGTTAATAGTGTAAGTAGACTTCATTGACAACCAGTTACTGACTTTCATACCTGCAGCTGAATCCAAATTGTGGCTATTTTTTGGTTTAGGCAAATTTCCTGTAGGTAAGATTTTACTAGAGTATTTATTCTCCTTCTCAAGACGTGATAAAGGTTTTACATCATTGCAATAGATGGTATTCCATATTTGGTTGTCAGAATCATCCTTACTTAACATCACAATAAATTTTTGAAAATACTGCCAATAAAGCATCTTGGCATCTGGACGCTTATCAGGATCTGCATCACAACACAACTCAGCAATCTTTCTGTATTCCTCTGGTGCTGAATCAGGCATCATTGGTCGCAGTCCACCCATGATATCACATGCTAAGTTCCTATCAAATTCTCTATCTCTAAATGGTGATTCTCCAGTGGCCATCAAATACATGATAATACCAAAAGAATATATGTCTGATTTATGAGTAAATTTGTAAGTATGGAAGACTTCTGGTGCAATAAAGGGTAAGACACCTTTAATATTAATAGTTGAATTTTGTTCAGGTGAATTCACTGATTGAGAAAGACCAAGATCACATATGAGTGTATGAAAACCTTTTGTTGCCACAGTATCAGATGTGTTATCATGTAAGACAATGTTTCCACCATGAAGATCACAATGTATTAATCCTATAGTATGAATAGCATACAGATAGTATGCAATATCCTTTAGATGCTGTAGTGACATCGCTCGAAGATGTGTACAACCGCGGCGGCATTTTTCATGAAGACTTCTCATATTGCAGTCTTTATTATATCCGCAATGATTTTCCTGCGTGGTGTGATCTGGGTAATGCTAACAAGGTATTGATTTGATAAATGGAAAACCTATATCCAACCTACATCCATGATGTGCACTCGTCTAAGATAATTAATATTAGTATTAATATTAATATTCATATTTATACTAATAGTAACGGTAATATAATAAGATTTAATAAGATTCAGCTGGAAAGATCGCCTACAAAAGTTACTTAATATGAAGGGTTTTTGAGATTAGTACAGAGTGAAATCTACCTATTAACATTTGGTAAACAACTGTAATCAGTATCACTTTTATTCAATAAATCTCTCTAAAATGTCTACAAACATGTTCAATTTCCTCTCTCTCGAAAAATTTAATGAATCAGTTGATGAATATTTGACTTCAAACAAAATTACACGACAATACGGAATTTAAAAATAACAATAAATTCATTACTATTTTACTTAAAACTTTACTGTCGTTGATCACATGACTATCGATGAGTCACTGGTTTTATCCGGCCCGAGCCGTAGGGGAGGTCGACTGTAGGTTATTCGGGCGTGTGTAACAGTAACTAACCAAATTTTCAACGAGATTTGAATGGCCCGTGTTGTCGAATGTAAAATTAATATGTCATCCACTACTGATAACAATAACACCAAGTATACTACAGAAAGTGACCAGATAACGTCGTCTAAATCGAACGAGGATAGCTCCAATGCTAATAAAAAATTGATCGTAGACGCCGATTCGATACGACGAATCCAGTCATTCGAGTACTTTCGACATTTTACAGATCAAAAAATACGACCAAATGGAAGGGTATTCAATCGGTTCAGAAAACCCACATTGAATCTAGGTTTTTATCCTTTTTTTTTCTCTTCTTTTACGGTCCGACAATTATCGATCCGGGTGATTCCTATTTTCTGTCTACTTAAGCTCGGTCACTACTGCAGACGGTTTGGCGGTGGTGAGAATCGGAAACACTTCTGCTATCTGTGGCATCAAGGCAGAAGTTGCAGAACCAAATGTAAACACGCCACTGGAAGGATACCTCGTTCCCAACGTGGAATTACCACCAATGTGCTCTCCCAACTTTAAGCCCGGTCCTCCAAGTGAACTTGCACAAGTACTAAGCGAGACTGTGAACAAGCTACTCAAAGGTGTGAGAGGTGGGAAGGCTATCTCGTCAACGTCGTTCGAGTGAGAAATTTACAGACTTGATTTTTTAGTTCTTCCGTATTATCGTTAGAGTCATTATGTATAGAAGAGGGGCAAGGCTGTCTGGGTATTGTATTGCGATGTCGTCTGCATAAATTACGGATGGCAACATTTTAGATGCGTCAGTCTATGCGGTTGTGAGCGCGCTTAGCAATGGTAAGTGTTTGCAATAATAGACTATGGAACTGCGTTCACACATCAGATTGTACAGTTTTAATCCATGGTTTATGCTCATAGCATTGTCATTATCTAATGTCTAACACAGTAAGATTGCCCAACATAACGTACGATGACGGCATTGTTAAAGCAACCCCGGATAAGACGATCAAACTGCCGTTATCAAGAATACCTTTTTCGGCAACATTTGCAAAGATAAATTTTAAGATGACTGTTACTTATTGAAAATGTGATATCTACTCGCTGGACCAACCAACATACCTAACGCTAGGCCTCCTGCGCTTGTCCCAATAGCAGTCATTCTCGACTTTGATGAATATCCCGAAAGTATAAGATATTCGACTGCCGTGATTATATCGATAAATGTATTCTTTTTTTTCATTGCTCGTCCATCTTCGTACCATTCGTGTCCCAACTCGCCTCTCCCTTACAAATTTTGTCTAGTCAGTTGGATTACGCGTGATATATGCACTTTTCTGTGTTCTTTTACCTGACATGTGCCAATGCAATGATCCAATTTCTCTCTACCAGAGGTAAATGTTCAACATGAAAGTCTGGTTCTGTCGGTAATCCGTACGCGCCGTATGTCCTGAGCAGTACGGGATTCCTGCATTTCACATTTGCGTGAGGGACAGGGAAGATAAAATGGAATGTTTACATACACGTATAACACATATTTCGAACAATACCTTCCATCTAGTTTTAAGCCTTTCTTGTGTATTAGCGTAATGGGTATTTCCGTACCATCAATTCCCTTGGCATAAACTCGATAGCAATCGTACCAAGTAGGATCAAAACCTAATGAATTCAATACGATATGATAAATTATATAATCTGTAACATCTTTATCATGACATTTGGATTATATGGCCTTACGGTGAATAGAATGCGATCTTATGATATTTAATACCCGCGTCTCCATGTTGTATTCAAGTGTTGATTCATGAGTTAGCGGAGTCGTGCAATGAAACTGGACAATGTCCGTATCGTGATCCTATTGATGTGTAGTTATGTGTAAGTCAATGACATTATTGGGGCTAACAGATCTTGAACGTTTTGTATACGTTCTTACTAAATTATTTCCGGGAGAAATCGTGCAATATGTCATCGGCAATTCGACTTTATGAATTTCGCAAGTACGAAAATCATAACACAATATTACAGGAAGGCCTTCTCTCTTCGCATATATGATGATAAATTTCTGCAAGGGTTTGTAAGTCACAACCAATGAGAAACCAGTGAACAGTGTTGATATCTAGTAATATCGAGTCTGACACTCGATATGAACGACATAAATGCACATACACGAAAGATATCAATAGCCTGTATCTTCTCATTCTTATTCATAAGAATCACGTCCTCCCAGAATCTTTCACTCGTGTGAGGTTGCCTTGCTCGTGCTAATTTAAAGTTCTTGGCTCCATTGGCGTTCGTTAGAATGTAGAGGTAGTCCTAAGTGGATATCAGTCATCACATATTGTTTGTGGAAGATAACAAGTATGTCACACATTATCTTCACATTCGTACATCATGATGGTCAACGTAATATTCCAAGTCGGGCTTTCGCGGCTCTATTAGTTGAAGCGCAGGAGGGCCATCCGACACATTGTGATATGCGTCAAAGACATGTACTTCGGAAGATGTGAGTGTGCTCGAATGAATAGTAATCAGTTTCTGTGTACGTGACAACTTAATTAGCAATCTTTGCATGTACCAATTCAAAGACGCTGTGCACAAATTTACCTTATCTTTCGTCAAAGTAATATCGAGAAGAGCAGATTCATTTGTTTCATTGTATATGAGAACATCGTCTGATTGCCCAGACCCGATTTTATGTGCATAAACCTACAGTGTTATGATGATATTATATAGTCGAGTCTAATAATAGCGTGCTGATAAAATTCACGCGCGTAATTACCCACTCTACAAGGTCGTAATTGCTCGTCAGTCATTGTATAATAAACGTATTTGTTATTAGCGCTCCATACAAAGTTGAAGACGCCATGTAGCTCTTCCTAAAAAAAACAAGGGCAAAAGCTCTTATTAAAAAGTCCGATTACACGGACAAAACTATTTGCAATAACAACCTGAAGGATCTTGTTTGTTGTAAGATCTTTGAAATAAAGCGAACCAATTTCCATGCCATCTTCCTCAAGGAGATAAGAGAGCATATTGGTATCTGGAGATAAAAGTATCGATCGAACACGCTTGCCCGTATTTGCAATATACCGTGAATCAAATAAAACCGTCTAACACAATATGAATTGAGCGGTCAGATATCATGCTAAAAAGTGAACAAGAAATCATCATAGTTCCTTCAGATAGCCAAGCCATCATACCTCTGTTGCACCGGGTTCTTTTTTTCGCCAATAATACACTCGCCCGTTCTTTAAATTACGCGAGTAAAATTCATACCCATTTACTACTGTTTTAAGAGGAGGCATTAGCCTTGTAGTGATAAGTTTCTGTCGCATTTCCTAATATATATCATCGGATCAGAAAAAATCTAACGACGGACCAAGTGCGTAATCGGCGTGTGAAAAGATCTTACGGTGACTAGACGCTTTTGTAATACTTTTGCAGGTTTCATCATTTGTTTTGCGTATCTGTAGTAAATAAATGTCGTGAGAATGTGGACGTAAACATTGCTTCCCTGCTCATGCGTATTTGCAACACCTACCTATTCTCAGCATCAATATAAGCATTCACATCCTAAAAGAATAGTCATTATGAATGATGCTGCGTCTTCCATGTATTGTCCCGACGTCACAAAATCACTACGTTTTAAAAATTCTCACAGGATCCTTACTGTCCTCTAGCCATCGATATTCGTCAACGCGTTTAATGCCAAAGTAATTCTCTTCGAATGGGATTCTTTTCGCTACTGGGGGACGCAAATTTCTACCTAATGGTTAGTTAGCTATCAATCCCCAGTCAAAACGCGGAATTAGATCATGTAATAGATACTTGAAAACAGAGAGTTAATCTTCTTGGCAACGAGCAAGGGATGTAAACGTGCAATATGTCGATTCATTATGAGAGACACGGAAAATTTTAGAAAATGCACAAAATACCGGTATGTTGTAACTGTTGTACAAAGATTATCAGTATCAATTGTAATATACTAATACTATATATAAATAACAATAATTACTTATCACGTGCTATTTGGATGCGTACACGTGACAAAACGTAAATAGCACCAAATACAAAGCGATATCCTTCTGTTTACCTTGCTTTCTATCGGTCTCATTATATTCTTGTAACGACATGACAGGTTGGGAGATAGGTGAGTTACCAAATTGCTTGGAATTTCAACGCATACCCTTTTATTGGTGTATAATTTGTACGTTGGGATGGTGACGACGCGCTAACAAGTTTTTCGTGACCTTATAATTGCAGAAGAGTCGGAAATCTGTCAGCTACATAAAGTTATAGATAATTTGGTAGAAAAAGTAGAACACTTGAACTTTATAGTGCACGAAAAAGATGAAGAGATAGAAAGCCTCCAAAATCGGGTAATGCAACTAGAGAAACTGGATATCAGTTCGCGTTATAAGCACGCCGATATCCTAAAAAATGACAGCAGTAGCAGTAATGGCCACAGCAGCAACGACAGCGACAACAGCAATGGTAACAACGATGGTATCAGTAGCAACGATGGTGACAACAGCAATAGTAGCAGCAACAGTGATGCCGGTATGAATGCCGGCGAGAAAGCAGAAGACAATGACTCGAAAAAAGAAATCGAGTGGATATGTTCTCATAAACCGTTTACCAAGGTCATGCCTAAATGTACGTATGAGCTCTGCATAAACGTGGCACGAGTTTGTTTATCTAATGTTATTGTATCGAAGTTACTCTTGCATTCAATCTAATGGTTTCTCTGCTCTTAGTCGCAAAACCGCAAAAGAGCTATAAAGTAAAGAACAGGGTATACGTGGGTGGCTTGACCACCCAAGTGACGAAAGAAGCTCTCTACGTAGAACTTAACCTTCTCTTCGGCGAGGTCGTTGATATACAGATACTATATCATAGGGTGCGTATTCTAGACGACGTGCAATATCATTGTTCGATACTGGTAAATAAGTATTACTGACTCTCTTGTCTATATGTAGTGGTGCGCCTTTGTGGAGTTTGCCCAGCCGTCTTCTTGCAGCAAAGCACTAGCAAGAGGGCATATAGAAATAAACGGTCTATATTTATCAATAAACAAGGTTCTGAAAAAAACAAACAAGCATGTACACAAGCATCATTACGAAAAGTTTTATTGACTGCTGGCCATGAAATAGAATACAGTTTGAAATCGTAAGACAAGAAAACGGATCAGCGTCAGTCGGGTGCGTTGAAGACTATTTGCATACCACGTACAACACATATTACTATGGTAAATGTCACAGAAGACATTGTGCAAATATTTGAACATCTCTCATAATCGTCTAGTTGTTAACACCAATACTGTCATATGTATACGCTGTTGATCCAGCGCGATATTGCTTATAAAAACCAAAGTCTCTTTAGTATAATAAATCTGTAATCTGTAACATTTCGAATGAGGTATTTTGCACATGTAAATCGATGAAATTGTTGGAGAAAAGACTTTTGCAAATAGAGAATGATTCAAGTAGGCAGTACGATTACGATGTGGAATACTAAAATTAGGGCACGGAACGTTTAGGTGTCTTTTTTCTATTTGGCTATAGATACTAGACAAGGGTGTTTTCGTTTATCAGTAATAGTAAGCTTAAAATGAAAGCTTTAATAGAAATAAAACGCGTCGCACGACTCGCAAACAATCGTATTTGATTGCGGGTATGTTTCCAAACGAATTGAAGGCAGCAAAAAGCATCTCAAGTCAGATATATGAAACTGCTAAACAAATGACTAACCCGCCAGGAAAATTAAGTGATGAAATATTCTGTTACCAGGTAAATCTTTGTGTAACAGTATGAATGAGGATGGAAAACTGTAAAATTATACTTATTACACCATGTCCTCCCTCGTCGACCATTTAATCCAGCTCAGTGACATTCTCACAATATCAACCACCTCAGCAGTCGCTTCCTGGGATCTCGCCTTTCTTAAACGCGCTCTGTTTCACGCCTCGTCTGTAGAAGTTGATCTATTGTACTATCCCGAGGATGAAACAGAGAGTGCATACCGGGAAGTGGTGGAGAGAGCGAAAAGTCAGAAACGATGCCCTCCGCAACCGTATGCCGAGTTTACCATGGCATATCGCGAACTCTGTCGGCGATTGCTACGTAACAGGTATCTGAAAAAGGAGCTGTACGCGGTTTTATTGAACGAGTATCGGTTTCAGATTGATGGGTTAATGGACATTAAAGAAAACATCTCTCAGGCAAGGTGCATTACAACAGAGAGAAACTGTGTGATTAAATATTGGGACAATTTATCGCATGGAACTACCAATACTAAACGTACCGTGATGAATAGGACGTTCAAGCATGTGGCAAAACCGCTGCTGTTTCTGATCTGCTCGCGGATATTGAAAACACTTTTCGCGAAGAAATCGCTCAATTACCACACAATCCAGCAGATAGTCGAGTAGTCATAGCAGGTGAAAAAAAAAAAAAAGACTCACATGTCGTTCATGGAAGCTTTTTATCATATTTATTATGTGTGACCATCATGCTTACAACGTTTGTTCGAATATGACAGCGATCAAGTATAAACACCAGTTCGAGTTGTTATCAACTACAATCGAAAGACGCGCAGCAGCGAGACTCTTGTTAAAGGATTTCTGCCCGCTCTTTGCGAATGACAAGGCAGACACGTTTACGATAAAAGAACTCAAGAAAGAATTAAATATTATCGCATCGCATTCGGATGGAATGATGGTGATCAGAAGACTGGATGGATACTGTTGCTTACGTATCCATAAATATTTTATTTATGCCTCTGTTTCTTTCTCGTCGTATTAGGAAATCATCGTCCATGCAGCACTTTTGTCGGCACAAGCTAGCACAGAGAATATTCCTAATGAACTCTATGCGATCATTCAAGAATGGATTCTAGCAGTTGCAATGAATGAACGAAATTCATCTGTTTTGAAATCTCAGCTATGGACAGTACATCCTTGGTTGCTCGCTCAATTATCACTGTTCCTTCCTGCGTTCTTCAACATTTATACACAACACTTGATTCAATTCATTCGACAGTTACAAGCGCAAGGTTCGATCAGCACCGCGCGTTTACCGGATAATGAGGCAGAGCAGAACAGTGCAATCAATAGAATGCTCGAATGTTGGCAAGCACTCATATACCAATCTGACTTTTTGAATGAAAAGGTAACTGAGATACTTGCCGGGGAATGGACAAGATGCAACTCCCAAAGCGTCCCGGGGATGACTGTTATGAATACACACGTCTGGAAAGAGTTTTTTGCGCGTCTGGGCATATAAAATATCTTATTTTGGTCTAAGAGTGCGCTGTTCTCTCTTTCATTGATATATTGTCTATTTGTAATACAAGTATTATATATATATACGCCGATGAAGTTCATCTATACACAATGTTTTGAACGAGATTAATTGTTACTAGGAGGCTTCTAAGAATATTTCTTGCGACATTGTTAGTAATACTATCACCTATGCTCATAGTTACTAAGATAGTAAAAATAAAAATAAAAAAACGTCTTCGCTCGTCAACCTCATTAATTACACACAATCCGCACAATACATGCGCTATCACTAGCCTTGCATCACTCTGGTTTAATCTGCGAAATAAACTCTTCAATTAAATCCACGTTGGCATCACGTAAAATGTCTTTGAACGCCTCCGATTCCCGAACAATATTCCAATTCCTCCGTGCAAATCTATAGACAGCCCTCCTCAATTGTATTATATCTCTATCCCACGAAAACCGTAATAGCATGTCCCAAGTGTCCATATCAATTAAGGATGCCAGCTGAGCAAAGATCATTTCGATCAACTCGTGCATTGCATCAATTTCGAGTGTTTTTCGTAAATCGGCATCTTTGAACAGTTTCTGCAATTTGATTACTTTTTCAATTTGAGTCTCGCCTGTAATATCAACAAGTCTGCCCGCGTATAGATAATAGAGTATAGAATGAAAAGTATCATAATCGACGTCTTCAATAGTAACTGGTTTGCCTTCTTTGATTTCTTGTTTCCAATCATTTTTGATCAGTGTTTTAAAGTAATGTGATCTCTCGGCTAGAATAACCTGATGTGCGTGTATTGTACGTCCCTCCACGGAAAATTTAATGTCACTGAATGTCGAATTGTTCAAAGTCTGGGCATATGGTACGACACCGGAGCGTATCTTTATCGCCGCAAATTGATTTTCAAGATCATCAATATCGTCTCCAGGATTTGGCGTAATTATGACAACATGTACGATCAATGTGTCGTCTTCGACGCTATATTGGAGTTTAGGAGGCAATAATGCTTCGGCATCTTCGACGTTGTTATTTCCATTAGATGGATCCGCGGTGAGTAAAGTCTTTGAACAAAAGTTTGGCCATCCCCATGCGGGCTTTACTTTTAGAAAATCATGTCGCTCACTCCGCCTTTTTACTAGTCTGATCGTTCTTCTCTCGCCTTGTTGTACCGGTACGTAAAACCCGATGTAAAAGTTGACGTTCACCCGAGCCGAAGTTTGAGCATCGCCGGGGAAAATCGTTTCGAGATAACAACTGATATTGTTAGCAACACTTTCTGCGTTGCCATTGGGATGCAATTTTACGCGCCAGCTTACTGGAATATATGAAACCCCATTATCGTCGACTACACACGCATTGCAGGTCCACTGTGGACTATGCAGGCATTGTGGTTTAGGCGCGAGTTTCTCTATACAGCTAAACTGACGAATGAGCCATGTGTAGTTATTAATGACGCTTGTGCCTATGCGATTAACGTTCACTGAGCAGTCCATGTTTTTTTTGACGATAGAAGGGAGAAAGTTGGATAGAGTATCAGATAATTAGGTAATGCGTTACTTTATCTAATATGGGATTGGTTGGCATTACACTAACAAACTTGTGAAATATGTCACAAGTGCTGTTATGCATATCTTTATGGCAAAAAGAGGTCACAGGCGGTTATTGAAAAAAAACCGTCGCAAAGAAGAAACAAGCCCCGGAGATCGCCGGACGACTCTCCAAGATCTATCAAGATGTTGGAGCGTTTGAATTCGCAAAGTTCCGATCGGCACATTAAAAACTAGAACAAAGACAAAGAACAAAGACAAAAGTGTTACTCTCAACCATAATAGGAATGAAAGAGTTACCGTCTGCAAGGGAGATCTACTAATGCATCAATGCGATAGTCATATTACGTTTGACACAATCTTTATTTATGGCAGTAGTAGTAGTAGTGTTAAATTATTGATTAGCCAAATAGTTAATTGGTTGTGTTTGTTTCTGCAATACGTTAAAGTTTTTCATACTCTCTAATTACATTAGGAAAGCGGCTTTGTGTAGCGCGCTGATGCTTAGACTATCCCAAGAGGGCATCTCCTAATAGTGGTGTTCTGTAGTGTGAAACCTTGAGTCTCATGTATTATTAAAGCGAATGAATTTGTAAAGGAAATTGGGTACGCGATGCTTTCAGGAAGTGTGTTTTGGTATCCAATGATTGACTGTTGCATTTTGCACGCAGAATCTACTTGAACAGATAACGTATCTTTATCGAAATCAATAATGATTCCGATATAGATAATGACATTACAACTACCTTTTTATATTCAATAATTTTAGGGAAAATCGGTGTAGCAAGATGATTAAATAAAAGTACTAAATTCGGCCTCGAGTAAGTTGATGTGCGTTGCGCGTTGATCAGATAAAGATGCTGTGTTAAGATGAGGGTTTAAGTGAAGATAATGATTGCGATAAGATTCAAAGTTGCCGCGTAATTTACTTTTGTTACGGCAAGGTAACATGTCAAAGCAGCTGCTGATAGAAGAACATTTCTCCATCTTGTACCTGATGATAATCCTATTGGGACAATAGCATTGACAAATAGTTTGCAAGACCATTAGACCCTTATCTGTTACAAAATATCGTACAACAGTTTACAGAGAGAGCATTATTGTTAAATGAAATCACTTATAATACCAAGATTTCGTTATTTGATTAATAAAAAACATGAACCAGAATAAAGTGGTGAACAGATGTCACTGAATATACATAGCCGTTTGTTTAAAAAAAATTTAAAAGCACACATATATGACGTCGTATTTTTTACCAACAACAAAGATATGCTTCCCTTTTATTCGAGTATTGCGTAATGCTTCAGCAAAGTGACGTTTGAAATGCGAGTGGTTAGACAGAATCGTAAGGTTGTTGAATGAAGGTAAATTATGTTTTTACTTTAAATGGAAACCATAACCGCATCTAAGCTCAACTTTAACAACATTGCCTTGCTTAATGTCAGGTTATGTATGATACGTTGTTTTAATTTTTGTACGTTTTGGTTTATAAGTGTTTTCTAATATAATCAAACTTTGCGTCAAAGTTTGGTATTTTAGCATACATTATTTTTACCTTTTATACGTTTGGCTAATTCGCAGACAAATTAAAAGGATAACGCTTTACGCAAAGAACAAACCATTTTCCTAATTTGCGTATGACAATACGACTAATGGTTAGTAAACTAACATATTATAATTGATATGAAATGATGGGTTATATTACGTACGGCTTGATTCATTGGAAGAAACAATGAGGGGGAAAGCTTAATATGTTGCGTGTATGACAACAATATAGAGAAAGAGCCTGTTGCTATTGGATATCTCGAGCTGTGGCAAAAAAAGCAAAAAAATATCCACCATAGTGAATGAGCATTGAACAACTACTTGAAATAACAATCAATGTCACGTCTTTTTTTTTTGTTTAATGGCTTTAATAAATTGGGAAACGTTGACCGAATCAAGAGGTCTTGTACTATAAGACTGGCCAGTCGCGATATAGTGACGATTTATGCTACTTACATATAAACTTTACTATATTAGAAAAATTCGATATAGTAAATTCTCGATATAGTAAAGAAACACCCCCACTCCGTCGTCGACTGAGATTTGACTGTATATATTAAATCTAATACCAATATTTCAGATTTTTATTTTAACTTTAATGAATTTTATATTCAATATAAATTTCTATTCGGTAACCCTCTATTCTTTTACCACCTACAATTTCTATTGAATGAAATTCACATTGTTTTATCATTAGTTTCGTTTTTATGAAGCAACCCGCGTGAGTCGTGAGGCGTTCGTACTGAGTGAGCTCGTCGTTTTTGCTGCGTCCGGCAAAAACATTTTTACCGGGTTATTAGACATAAAACAGCAAGCATTTTAATATTTGGTTGGGTTAAGACATCGAGATTGGCGCCAGAAGAACTAGAGAAATGGCGATGTCAGCATTGTGCGGTTGATGGACATAATACAGTATGCCGTTAGTGCGAATGGAGCAAAGGTATATCATTATTATGGACAATATGGGTATTATTACGTCTGAACTCAATGAATTATTGCCTTTTCTTTTTTCTTTCTATGCATATATGTACAGTATATTCTAGACTTTGTGCAACGTTTGTGTTTGCGGACTATGCTGGATAACTAAGAATCAACTTCCACCTCATCGTAAAGACCAATATGCATAATACTGTAAATATTACGCACGATTCAACTCGCATAATAAACTATATACTGCATTGATAGATTCTCAAAGAAGTGGCGAACGATGGGCGGATGGATAATATTTTGTATATTCTAATAATATTAATTAATATTGGTTTTGCACGCGGTAATTTGAGTTACACAAACAAAGTTTATTTTTGATCGGAAAACCAACCGATTTTATGGCGTTAAACTATTAGAGGAGCGATAACAGGATTAATATATTCTCGAAAAAGTATAACCAATTATCTTCATATAGGTACATAAATCGTTATGACCACTTAGTAATAGTAAATACGTACGATAGCACTTTTGAAGAAAAATGGTTTCAACACTTTTCCCCCTGTAAATATTAAACTGTAACCTAAAAATAATAATAATAACGGAACCAAATATGTCCAAAAAATGCACTTATAGTGACACATGATCAAAAAACCACTGATACTTTTTGGTACTTTGCCGGGATAGCTTGGAAATAAAGTTGTATTAAAATCGTACTTTGTCGGGGTAATACAGTGTGAAGAAAAAAATTTTGGAAAACTTGAAACCCATGTTGCTCTGTCAATGTTGCACATATCAGCACATATCATATATCAAATGAAAGTTTGAAATAAGTAGATTTTATTGATATAAATTTAATAAGATATTTTGTTCCCCATTTTTCTCAATAACCTCTTTACAACGTCGCTTCATGGAATCTACTAAATTAATTAGAATGCTGACTGGGATAGCATTCCCATTTTTCTACCATAATCCTCTCCAATTGATCGAGATTCTTAGGCATGCGCCTTTCTGTCTCTCTTTTGACAATCGCCTAGAGGTTTTCAATGGGGTTAACGTCAGGACTGCTGGAAGGCCAATCCATGGTTTCTGGGACATTTTCCTTAACTATAAAAAATTTCTTAGCCATGCGACTAGTATGTTTGAGATCATTTCCTGTTGAAACCTCCACTTTTCCCACAGCATTCTGTTTACCTCTGGGAGATGTCTTTCTACTATTTCGACATAGAGTTTACTATCCATTATGCTTCAAACAGAAAAGACTAGTCTTTCCTTTTGATACAAAATCCTTCCCAAGCAAAAATCTTATGCCTGTCGTTTGGCATTAGGCGGACAGGCCTTGTATTTTTGTACCAACGTTTAATTGTGTTGTTAAACAATTAGAAGGCAGTTTCATCGGTAAAGATCGTCTTTTTCCAATTATCGTTAAGGTGACGACGTGCCATGCAACACGATTTTCTTTATGAGTTGATGTAGGCATTGGTGTTCGTAGGAATAGATTGCTTTTATAACCTTTTTTATCCCTTCGTTCCATAAATGTAATAGCGTTTGACACTGTGTTTCTTTAGATGATAGTGACATTTTAACTTTCAATTAAAAGAAACAAACTCAAACTAAAAGTTTGCGAGCAGCCCAACACGCTACAATTTGCATTTTTAATGACGCAATTTGGGCAACTTATAGTTACACGTGTACGAAAAACTCGGAATAATTTTCCAATATTTTTTTCTTCACACTGTATAAGAAGTAGGAAGCATATCATGTTTAATTTATTTAATTGTAACTATTGGATAAAGCTTGAATACCGTAAATAAGCCCGCTGAATTAAAAGTCTTCAAAAAGAGGTTGAGTTTCTAAATGCAGGAAATGCTCGGTGTTAACATTGTAAATTGACTTTATTTGTACCAATGCGTAACATACCTGCAGCTGACTCGCTATTTCTCGGTTTAGGCAAAGCTCCAGTAGGTAAGAGTGTGCTGGAATATTTACTCTCCTTCTCGAGACGTGATAATGGCTTTACGTCAGTATGATAGATAGTATTCCACACGTCGTTACCAAATTTATCCTTTTCGAAATCTCCAAAAAGCTTGTTAATATTTCTGTAAAGTGTCTTTGCATCAGGACGCTTATCAGGATCAGCATCACAACACCGCTCGGCAAGTTTCTTGTATTTCTCTGGCGCAGAATCAGGCATCGACGGTCGCAGTCCCTCACAAACACGTATCGCC
>CAJVPJ010000153.1:0-39358 GCA_910592205.1 Paraglomus occultum
GCACACGACCCAATCATACTGCAGTCTTAATCATGTGACTGCCCTTTTTTTTCGCCATCACTGACTCATTAGTGGATTGCAAGTCCCGTGAAATGTTCGGCGACTAATAGTAATAGTAATAGATAGATATACCCCCCCCCCTTCATAGCAATCCGCCTTCTCTGGGCTTTTATTCTTAATTTACCATGTAAAAGATAAAAACAGCTTAAACTGGGCTTTAGCGAGCACCTCGTGAATAAAAGTTCCTCGCGATAGTTAAGTACAAAAACTTCAGAAATCACTTCGTGGAAGAATGCCGATAAAGTATTCTGATTGGTTGGATTGCACGTGAAATCCAAAAATTCTTTTTTTTCTATCGAAAACTTGTTTAAACTGCAAATCACCCGCAATAATAGCAAACTATGTACGTCGAATGATTTCTGTCGCAACAAGAACCGAATGTGCATAACTCATTCCCGAGAAATTACTGTTTAGGTCTCGACTTATAGTGAAGGGTCTCCCAAATGACCTTACCGATGCAAAGTTTCGCGAACACTTTGCTGCGAAAGGCGAGATTACCGACGCCAAGATAATTCGCACTCCGTAAGTTATCGGGAAGGATTTGGGGACTGTGTTTCTACTGATAGAGGTGTCACCCCGCTTTTGATAGCGTCTTGCTAGGGCTCGTCTTCGTAACACAACCTCGCCAAATAGTTGTAATTGAACTAATTAGTCTACTATATTATAATGTAATAGGCGGGGTGAGGTGTATACTAGTAAGACATATATCAAGAGTCAAATCCAATAAAATAGGTTCTAATACCTGCTGATTGTCCATGTACATTAATGGGTACGCATTTCGGGATCAGTGAGGATGAGTTGGTTACATGTATTGTCAGATGTATAAAATCATTATAGCATTTTTGTAACAAAGATAACTTATTTTATAATTTACAAATGCATACTGTCTGTTTCTGCCACCTACCGCGATCGCCCGCTCCCATCTAGTGATGGCAAGTCTCGTCGTTTCGGATTTATCGGATATCGTACAGAACAACAGGCCAAAGACGCGTTAAAATACTTCAACAATACTTACGTGTACACCTCTAAAATTATAGTTCAATTTGCAATACCTGTAAGTTTGTAATCAACTATTGTTTCGTAGATATAATCATATTTATCTTAATATGGTTTCCAGGTAGACGATCAGTCATTGCCTCGTCCATGGAGCGCCCACAGCGTTGGATCATCCGCTTATAAAAGAAGACATGTAACGGAAAATACGCAGCCTGTAAAAAGTGAAACGACCAAACAGCATGGAGGAAATAGTAAAAGTGATAAAGTTTCAGTCACAGAGGATAAAAAACTCAAAGAATATCTTGAAGTCATGCAGCCGCGATCTACATCTAAAGTATGGGCTAATGATGACTCGATGACATTGACTGGTGCAGAGGATATGGTTGTAAAAGTTGGTAAGGAAGATGAGTTATACGAAGATTTGCCCAAGAATAAAAGTAATCATGCTCCGAGGGCAAAAAGGAAGATCCCTGAGGATGTTAACGACAACGTAGAGCAGGAACAAGACGATGACGAGCATTCGAACAATGACATCATGGATAGCGGTGAAACAAATAAGGACTTGTCTTTGTCTGATATGGATTGGCTCAAATCAAAGATGCGAAGGAAACTTGATTTGGATGAAAAGGAGGGTGACGTAAGTATTTCTCGGCCGCTCGTTTGTGTCAACGAGGATTCCCTATTTACTTAAGTTATGCTGTAAATGAAGGATGTTTCGGAAAGCTCAAGCGAAGGAGCCTCTGTTCTCTCAGAGAATGGATCAAATCATAGTTCGGCCAGTGATCAAGCAGATGGATATTCTGACTCTTCAGAACGAGTCGATAATGATATCGTTAATGCAGATGCAAGAGCGAATATGGCAAAAAATGACAGATCTCAGGAAATTATAGAAAATAGCAGCAAGGCGACAACTTCAAACGAAATGACAGTTCAAACCGAACAAAATGTGCCCGCTGAAGAAACGATAGCGGAAACTGGCCGACTGTTTATTCGTAACCTCCCATACGTCTGCACCGAATCTGATCTCCGCAACACTTTTAATAAATTTGGTCCACTTGCAGAGGTAATAGGACAACTGATCAATGAACGTTATTGAATTATTCTTTTCACACCCACTCGTCTCTCACTATTTGGGCATCACTTTTCAGGTTCACATGCCGATTGACCGCAATTCGAAGAAACCTAAAGGGTTCGCGTATATACTTTATCATATTCCCGAACACGCTGTAAAGGCATACATTGAGCTAGATAATAAATTCTTCATGGGACGCTTATTACATATAATTCCGTCACGGGAGAAACCGAATAAAAAGGATGAATATGCGCATATGACACACAAGCAAAAGAAAGAAATGAAACAAAAGGAAATGGCTGGCAAAGATTTCAACTGGAGCTCTTTATATATGAATGTGGGTATAAGAGTCGCAGATGGTTTTAATCGGAACAGAACTGTATTTATATGCATAATTGTTTGTTAATTTTAACTCAACAGCCAGATGCAGTGGCAGAGTCAATTGCACATAGGCTGAACGTTAAGAAATCAGATATTCTTAATCCCGAAGTTGATAACATGGCTGCTAGATTGGCGTTGGCAGAGACTCACGTGATACAAGAGACCAAAACATTTTTGAAAGAAGTGAGTATACAATCCGAACATGTATAATATTAGCGATTGCATTGTTTGTCTTTGTTTCTAAACACGATTTCATTATATTTGTTATAGAATGGGGTATCACTAGACGCTTTTGCAAACAAGGAAAGAAGCGATACTGTTATTCTCGTAAAGAATATCTCTTTCAACACTACAGAAGACGAATTAAAAGAGTTATTTGGGTGGTATGGAGATCTTGGACGGGTGAGTCATAGAATAATGTCGTCGACTACAAGATGCCTTTTTCTGTTCGTATGATCTTACGTCTACTGTCTCTGTCATATAGGTTCTTCTTCCACCTGCTAAAACCATTGCAATAATCGAATTCCTACATCCTACCGAAGCCAGATCAGCATTCACGAGTCTAGCGTATCAAAAATTTAAAAATTTACCCTTGTATCTAGAGAAAGCACCGGTCAACGTTTTCCTTACTACACCAGAGGCCACACAACCTGTTTCTGCCAGCGATATTGCTGAGCCAAACTTGGGAGATGATAAAGAGGATTTAGAAGCAGAGGCAGTAGCTACACTATTTGTAAAGAATTTGAATTTTAATACTACTGAAGACGAGCTAAGAGAAGTATTTAAGAATGCACAAGGTTTGAAAAGCGTGAGGATTAAGATGAAAAAAGATCCGAAAAATCCGGAAAAGTATTTGAGCATGGGCTTTGGGTTTGTCGAGTATGATTCTGTGAAAAACGCAAAGAATGCCATGAAAGCTCTGCAGGTCAGTCATATTTCTTGACTCTGTGATAATGACGCGTGAATGGATGGTTAACTCGTTCTCATATTGTATAACTAGGGTTTTGTGCTTGATGGTCATGCGCTTCAGTTGAAGTTTTCTAGCAAGGGCGTAGACCCTGCTCAGCAAAGACGTGAAGAAGATGCAGCAGCAAAGGCAAAGGCAGTGTCGACCAAGATTATTGTTAAGAATGTTGCCTTTGAAACTACCAAGAAAGATCTAAGGGAATTATTTGGGTAAGTTTGGACGAGAGTCGAGACTTCATTTGTCCAGCGCAGCGGTGATTGTATTCTCTATTAAACTTGGTAATACTCTCACAGTGCATACGGTCAGATAAAATCACTCCGCATTCCCAAGAAGTTTGATGGGACGTCGCGTGGTTTTGCATTCATCGAGTTTTTGACCAAGCGCGATGCCCGTAATGTAATGGAACAGCTATGTCATACACATTTGTTGGGGAGGCATCTTGTTTTAAATTACGCTGAGGAGGATAAGAACGTGGAAGAATTAAGAGAGAAAGTAAGACGAGAGTATGTAGGAGAGACTGAAAGCGGAAGACCAAAAAAGAAAAGCAGAATCAACCTAGAAGAATGGCAGAAGAGTGTCCAGGGTGAAGATATGGACGAAGACTAAATACAAGCATGTAATATGTGTAGCTAAAATTTCATAATTTACACAACATTCACGTGATATAAGAGTACATTCTGTTTGGCTCATTCAGAGCAGTCGCTTTCGGCTTTTGTATTTAAAATTAGTGCGACTATCAATCCATATAAACCCAAGACTTCAGCAAAGATGAGTATCAAGACCATTGTTACAAACAGACGCGGTTGTTGTGCATAGCCTCTGACACACTTGATATGAAAATGCAGTTTGTTAATGACAAAGACTAATGGGGGATCAAGCCAACGCAAAATGGATGTGCATATACTACTTACAGCATCTCCGACAATACCAATTGTATACCCGGCAGCCATGCCAGATAATCCTACCGCAAGACCCGCACCCAGGTGAACAAATCCTCTGGAATGTGAAGTTCAACATTTAGCATTGAATTGACGAATGATAGACTGTAACTCGTCCCTCTTTTCGGCGGAATAATACTTACGCAAAGAGCGAATAGGGATCGTGTGGAGATACTATTTACGGAATCTTAGTTATAGTTGCATTCTAAAGATAAACATTTTGTGCTTCTTAGACTCTATGTACTTACATGCTCCAGCTATTAATACAGATATTACCAATCCGTATACGGCAATAATACCAGCCATCACGACTGGTATAAGTGACTAGGAAACAAAGGGACGGCAAATCGTCAATTATCGCATGTCTATTGATATAATTCCTATTCATGTGCGCTACTCTTTCCTATTGGTATGCTTCCACTGCGAAATAAATTACAGATACCTTCATGATAAGCTCGGGTTTAAATGTTCCCATTCCAGCAATGCCTATCCCAGCTTTCGCTGTACCATATGCGGCACCGATGGCTATGCAAGAAAAAATTTATCAGATATACAAGATCTATGCTTGTGAAAATTCTTCATGTATATACTTACAGCTGAAAATCATCTTTGATGTTGCACGTACGCCAGGCAATTGTTCATGTTAGTCTGAGATTTTCTGTTTGCCACTCTCCACCCACGTTCGACATAACACTCATAGCACACATACCGCCGCTGCAACCCCAGAAAACCCAAAAAATATAGCATAGTGCGGACACTGATTAGCAGACATTGTGCCTCTTATTAGTGCGAAAAATGTTGAGTAAGAATGTAGAGACAGGAGGCAGATCTCACTGAAAGAAGCAAGTAAGCAGTGTAAGTGGTGTGTTGTGATGTATGTTTAATCTAATAGATGTGCATTTCAGATTTGATTGGCTTCATGTGACAGTTGGAAGTACAATCAACCATATCTAATAGATGTGTATTTTAAGTTTGATTGGCTGCAGGTGACAGTTGGAAGTACAATCAACAAATGGACTAGCATGTCGGGAAGAAGGTATTGACTATGCGTGTTATGCCCATGTTTTGTCGATCTAACATGACGTGCTATTATTAACGCGCGCAGTTTGTTAAAAATTCGCAGGATGTGCCATTTATAATATCGGCGTATCAAATGCGTTAGTTATTTTAACGATAGAGATGGATTAAATTCGCACAAGATATCAGCTAAGAAAATTGTTCGAACAAACTGTTCGAAAGTTGCTAGATAATCAAACAAGGGCATTTCAAAATTAAATAACATGGGAAGCCAACTTATGGCAAAAATTGTGCTATTAGTACTGGTGGCTCGAGTCATTTTATTCTCTGAATATTTTTCTTTCCCACCCCGTTAACCGACAAAAAATCTGCCTTATTAACACGTACGTATAATTACATGCTAAAAAAAAAAGGCCCGATGTGGGCAGAACTTCATCGATATATGGAATATATAATTTGGTATGCACGTACAAGAAATATTTTTTTATAATGCTAAAGTCATCCGAGATTTGCGCAAAACCGTGCAGTACTCATCAATCAAGAAGTAATCCCTTTAGTTACATTCGGCAGAAACTAAAAGTTTGCTTTGTAGACAAATACGTTATTAATATATGCTTGAAAATACATGTAAACAAATTCTGGTAATAGAGTCTGAGTACCGTGTCGGGACCCAAGAATGTGTAAACATAGAACGAACATTCTGATAAGGGTTAGTAATATTAGTAACCAGGAAGAATTATGCAAAGACGTGCCATTCGAATGACAAACTATAAACTTTATCGGACGAAGTAAAAAAATGCCCATATATGTAGTAGTAAATTTATAAGATAATGTTTTCATGCAAAATGGCAACAAAAAATGCTTACTAATTATAGTTATGTAAAAATGTATATTAATATACACGTATAATATCTGTTTAGCCTGATTACCAGGGGTAATTTCTTGCTATCTCGGCAGTGAATTGGATATTTGCTATAGCCATAAATACGTAATATTTCTCCTCCGGTCTACAAACCTTTAATGTTAATATTAATATATCACAAAGTAATCTCGTAATTCTCAAATACATTCTTCACGGCTTAATCTTCAAATAAATTGACTTGTGCGTAAATATTTTCGATATCTTTGCTTTGATATTTTTCTAAGGCGAACATCAAATCTTTCTCCATTCAGCAATGTCCTGTGAATAATACAGTCAATGAGTTACCCAAGAGTAAATTCCCTGTGCCCGCCTTACTGCATATTTTATTTGAAATCGAAAAAAAAAAATTATTATCTAATTGACTGTCCTGGACACGCCGATTTGTTTAATCTTATATGTGTCTCAAGTTGAAAAGTCAACCTGTCCCGCACATAATTTAAAGTAATTGTTTCGTATAGAGAGTTATGCCACTTCGATGTAGTTGACTTAAATCATCGTCTCTCGAAATTTTGCAACCGAATATATCCGGGCCAAATCCGGTTGGAATTAAATCTGAATTAAACCGGGTCTAAAAAAAAATTCGGTTTATTCGTGTTGAGCCGGTTTTGGTTTTAATTTTAACCGAATTCTTGATTTAAACCGGGCCTAAAATAAATTTGGCCGATATAATCAAACATATCCATCCCGTAATTATGAATTGCGTCATCAAGTTTTTTTGTGAGTTTCGTCGTTAGCTCTACAGTCAATTTCCGATCTACTTTTTATTATAGAGCAACGTTCCACGTGGCATATAATTTTAAAGTATCATAATTGTCGTAATGAAAATCTTGCAATCGTGCAGTAACTACTCTTTCATACTTATCAAAGTCCCAATAGTTTTCCTCTTTAGTGAAGAGGTTAAAATTGTTTTGGCGTTAACATTTTTTGGCAGCTACAATATACCAAACAGTTTGTTCTCTCGGGTATCTTTTTATACCATCGCTGTCCCTAACGAAGGCTTTGCTTCTGCCAAAGTCAACCAGATTAGTTTCATAACGGTCATTATTACATTTTTTGTGTGCCAAGTAATAAAGTAGTTAATATTCGAAAAAGTTTTCTAATACCCGGATTTCCCATTATACACACTTTGCAGATCATGATAGTGAATAGAGTTCAGCAAAGAAAATTGTAAAAAAGAAGATTTTTCTCCCCAAGAATGGGCCGAAATTGAAAAAGAAGTTAACAAACTTTCTTCTGGGAGGATCCACATTTTTCCCCCAAAAATCAGATAATTCGAGAAATTTATCACAAGATGTATTCTTTAAAGCTCTCCAAAATTTATTTAGTTCTTCATTATTATCTATTTCTACGCGTTTGTTACGTGTGGTTTATATAATAAATATGAGGTAAAAAGAAACAAAAAAAGCAACGTAAAAAGACACCGCGCAAGCGAGAAGGAAAGATAGTTATCAGATTTACTTGCGTTGATTAAATTTAAGACTCACCACTACACTACTTATACCAAATGAGACATAAACAAACAGCTTAACATTTTCAGCAAAGCATTTTCGAACTGAACCGACTTTTTGATCCCAAATATTTATGTTGAGCTTGTTACCCATCCTTGTTTATGGCTTTTATTGTGAGCTTGGTTGCATCATACTCTTTGAGCTGATAGGGTACCTTATTTTTGATTGCTTCCTCGAATTCAATAACCTTTTATGAAAATTTTATTCCGCTTTGGAACATTCTGAACAAGGCTTTTTCGTCCGCCATGGTGCTGTTGTTGTGATGCGTGCGAGTAACTGAAACCTTAAAAAATGCGGCAAATTGTCAATGGAAAACTCCGGGCGATTGCAAGACAAATAAGCATTATGGGCAAAATATGACCACAAGCACATTACATTACAGTTAAGATAGCAAGTTAAGTGACACTGTAAATGCGCATCGACAAACACTTTACCTGCATTAAGGCCGTTTTGGAGCGCGTAATTTTGAATCTCAAGGAAAATTTAACGTTAACGAATGAGTGCATCGGATTGACAAAGTTAGATTGGCGAGTACTGACACGAGTGAAACAGACTGCGACTGAAAATCTATGTACACAGTAAAGTCAAGTGTTTATTAATTCCCTGCATTTCGAATGGTTGATAGCAGATTGCATAGTAATAGCAGAGAATAACCAAATCATGTTATATAAGTAAATAGATATAAGGTAAGATAAATCACGGTTTGTATAGGTATAAATTTCTCATTTAGCTAGTGACAATACCAATGCTGGACTGAGTGAACTGAAACAACTGGGTTCTGGACTGAGTGACTGGGTTCTGAACTGAAACAGACCCGAACTCGGACACAACATGTGCCAAATACTGGTAAAACGGCGATCGAATTACTCAATCTATTGTATTTTGAAACATGTTATAGCGGTCTATCGCAGGTGTGGAAAGCGATAGCATGTTAAAATTGTTAAAATATTATGCATTCGCAAGTTGTGGCATCGATTAACGCCTTATATTCAAATTACGGATATTTATGTGACACGTGACGTGACAACATTTTCGAAATGGCGTACAGTATAAGAGGCGAAACATATACTGGAAATATAATCATCTGGTCAAGACTGAATTCGAGAAAATGAGCATTTTATGACGAGAGGTAAAGCTCAATATTGTAACGTTGACAATTATTATTGGGCGTTCACGTACTCCATTCAGATCAACAAGTAAGATTTATTATGTCAGCCCGCGTAAAATAGAAGCAATACGCAAACAATTAATTGTGTTCTTGATATGAAGACGAATAATAGGGAAATCTCCTAATGATTGGCGGGCGGTCAGAATAAAAATAATGCTACTACTACTACCAATAGTCAAAGTCGCATGTGAGCTGCAAAGCATTCTTGTCTGCACGCAGAGTGTTGTCAGAAGAGAATTATAACAAACTATATTGGACAGAAGCTTTTTTTGGATAGTGCAGGCGACAATTTGATTAGTTACCGTCTCCTTGTGTACATTGTTTGAAAACGTGCTGCATGTTTTGTTATGAACATGAATTCGTCCTGCTTTTATACGCAACGTTAGTTGCATTCTGTTGTCACATGAGACTAAAAATATAGTATGTGAATCTGTGCATGAGCCGTAAAGTTGAATTTCATCAGTTATATGAAAAGTTATTATTATCGTGTCTAATAAATTGTTCTGCTGCACGATGATGTTGGCAAAATTGTAACTGTGATTCGAGAAAATGAGGATGTAGCCAAGTTTTTGAAAAGCTGGCAAAGAATTGAAATCAAGCCCACATGACTAATTCGCGCTCGTCTTTTGAAAGGACAACAATCCTACCCTAACACCTGATGTCAGACATTCACTTGACTTGCATGTTTATGTCACATAATTATTGCACAAATTCGTTTTAGGTTACGAGACTACTTCCATCACGCTGAGATAATTAGATTGAAGGTGTACAGCATGTCATTCGCAGCACCAAAATTATAACATAAACCTTAAAAATTGGGGGGAGGGGAGGGGTTCGGCTGTTAACCTACATTTCGAGTGTAACTTAAAAATATGTTTTTCGAATAAGGGATGAAAGAAAAAAAATGATTACTGAAAATTATTAAAACGGAAATTAATAAGTTGTGTTTCTGAATTTAATTAAACAAGGGTGTCAAGGATGAGAGAGGAACACAAGAATTCGTCATTCGTATCCCTACATTAAATCTCTTGTCCTTCCTTTGAATTTACCTAAAATATGTATAACGTCTTTAATTGTTGACCTAGACGAGGCGAATAATGAGCGCTTTACAGCACATACGAAGAATTGAAGGGGCAATACAAGAGTATATTACAGATAGAAAAATTAGATGGAATGAGCAAGATTGCAAAGTGTGTTGGTATTCAAATGCGGGGTAAACCAAATAAAGAATACGGCGAAAAACTCGGATGCAAAAAGTTGTGAAATTGTTTCAACTCGCGTTCCCGAGATCGATCGAACAGAAAGCTATGTGCCAATGCCTCGAAGGTTTCAACTGGGTTACGGGAAAGCTTGCTGTTTTCCATTCTTGAGACAAGTGCAACAGCCCATTTTCATCTCGTTTAGCAAAGTCGAGATTCTTTATCTATACATATATGGATATGGGTATATATATTACGTTAACGTTGTTTGTAATAACAGAATCTCACATGATCGCTGCAGACGTAAAGATTGAGGGGGGGGGGGGCGTTGTTAAATGTTACAGCGGGACTGTCTGACCTGAAGCTTTATCAGCGATGGAGACTCTTTTCGCTCACTCGTTCTCTTCACTCTCACTCGCTCTCTCTTCCACCGTCTGTCTCTCTCTTTTCCTCTCTCTCTCTCTCACTCACTCTCCTCATTCTCTTCTCACTCCATCGACACAGAGTATAATAAGATTTTTTTCTCTATTGTTATCGCCATTGATCAATTTATTCGTGCAGCTAAGTTTATGTGTGTTGTGCATTTGGCACTCATGTACGATAGCTTTTTACTAAACTCCTAAGACTATTTCTAAAATAGTATTAATTGCATTAATAATACCAAACATTGATGAATTGTAAGAGCATCATTATTATTAATATTAAAAATAACATATGATTATACTTAAGTCAACATATTTATGGTTACCATGAGTAATGAATGTCATAATATTAACGTATTGTTAGTAAAGTGGGACCACACCGTGGCAAATAAATCGGAATAGCAAGAACGCATCAACATTATTATTAGTAGAAGACTGTGTATTTGGTATACTATTATTATTTTATTCTACATAATTCCATTGTGATTGGGTTACGATAACGGACCACAAAATTGAATTGTTTATCATACCAACTTTTCCCGCCATTTCCCCTACATATGTGCACAAAATAGAGTATGAATAAACAAAAGTAGAGTATGTCCTTCTAGTATTATCGTATATTGTTATCTATTATATAATATACAACTTGTATATTTGTCCATTGATTAGTATTATTCATCTTATAATGTACTTATTGTTGTTGTCCTCCAGTTTGACAAAAACACAATAATTCATTAAACGAATGCAAATCAATAATTAACAAGTATCACATAGTAATGTAATATAAGTGTAATAGTAAGTGTGAGTGTAAGTGTAATAAGTGTAAGTGTAATATAAGTGTAATAGTAAGTGTGAGTGTAATAAGTGTAAGTGTAATATAAGTGTGAATGTAATAGTGAGTGTAATGTGTGAATGTAATGTGAGTGTAATGTGTGAATGTAATAGTGAGTGTAATGTGTGAGTGTAATGTGTGAGTGTAATGTGTGAGTGTAATGTGTGAGTGTAATGTGTAATAGTGGTGCATTGTATACTCGAATATCATTTATTTTTTATCATTTCATATTTTTTACTGTAATCGCAAATACATATTTTTCATGCATTCTTAAATCCCACAAAAATAACTCTATTTTATACTCGTATTTTAAACTTTTGCTTTCGTCATACTCTATGACGTCCATTAATCCCGATTGTTTAGAATGGCGGAGAGGTAAGCAGCGCCCTTTTTTTCTCAAGCTCGTAGTATTAGTCGTTTTCCCTTCCCTTATTTACTACTTTTATAGGAGTACGTAACAAGAACTACGAGTGGGAGTAAAAATTATTAAGCAAGGCCGTAAGGAATACACACACTCGTACTGATAAACCCCAACTGTCCCAAACAATTAAAAGTAACTACACTACAAATTCTACTACATCCCATCTTTTCCAACCCACCACACACCCCCCTTTCCTTCCTTCTATATAAACTTACATCAAAAAAAATATACTCTACTAAAATCTTTATTCCTCTATATATTACGCCTTACTTACCCCATTCCTTGGTAGTTTATGACTATAACTTCACTATAAAAAACCCCTCTGACTCTTTAAACCTTCACTACTCGTCACCTTACTCTGCAGCATTACTCGCAACCTTTACTTACGAACCCCCCCTTATTCCATAATTCAACCTACCAGCTAGAACTATCACACTACACCAATATTCTCCAAACCCCCCCTCCTTCACTATTCTACTTCCTCTTCTACAAAATGCCTGCGACGCGAAAGCACCTGCACATATCTAAACCTCGTCGTCGACAACGTTCCGTTTCCCTAACTACCCGTGCTTCACGCTGCGGAGTCAAGAATTACATCAATGTTATGAAATCTATTCATCCAAACGAAGAGTCCTTTTTTCCTGTAACCAAAGAATACATGGAAGAGTATATTGCTACAAAAAAGAAGCAAGGCAGCATCAAGGCAAATTCGCTAGATCAATATTTCCAACATATTGAAAGCTACAATATGGCAATGGGTCATGGGTGGGACGCTGAAATATTTGAGCCGATGATGAGAGACGTGTTGGAAGAACTAGAAACGGTTGAAGGAAAGAATCCAAAGAAGAAAACCGGAAAAGACGATGAAGTACAGAACGAGAATGAAAGTGAGTTTAACCAAAAGTGTAGCAAACTGTATAGATCATCGGCATTTAGTAGAGGGAGTAGTAGTTTACATCTGAGAGACTTTAGTGCGTTAGGTCTAGTAGATTAGATGAGATCAACGGGATTAGACAAATCTGATCAACACCATCTGGTGAAAAATATCGTATGCATCGTGCGTATGATTCGAATCACAACCTCCGATCCGATCAATGCATATTATACGTGACTAACAAACGCTCAACTTTTTCCCTCTCCCCCAACACGATTTAGATACAACATCCTCGCTCCAACTCACTCTAGTCTGTTACGACAGCTCGTCGTCACCACCAGCTCGCATCGACTTTACTTCAAAACTCGTCTTACCCGACCTAACCGCAGCAGATCCTGCGAATGCCTTGAAACTGATCTATGAGACGCTTTCCAAGTATCGCCCCCCCAAGAGATGGGGAGATGTCGACAAATCTATGTTGTACTATCGACTCGAATCATGGGACGCAGATCAGCGCTGTTCGCTGGCAGATGAAGAAGGTTACAAGACATTTTGGACTCATGTGTGCAGCCAGACGGAAACCGGCAACGCAGTACAACTGGTAGTGCACGGAAAGAGGAACACTGGTGGAAACGCTGCGAACGGAGGTAAGAAAAAGTTGATCAGGATAATTGTGATGTAAACGGTGAATTCAACTTGCACAAGCATTCAAGAACATACTCTCACAGTATCAGTATCTTTCTCTCTACCCAATCCTACTCTAGCTCCAAAGACGAATCTTGTAATCGGCACAAATATCAATCATACCCCGACAAATTTACCTCTTGCGCCGCTCACTCCACGCAAAAGTCCACCACGTTTATCCAACACTGGGCTTGACATGATAACAGGTCTGTTTGGTATGAATGAATTCAATAATTTTGAATTTCCCAATGCTGAGTGTAAGTTGAAAATCGCAAATGCTATACAAGCTTTGAGCTAACCCTGTTTTTGATGTCTTTTTTTTTTTTTTTGTATTCTCCAACGCTAAACTTGACGCTATTCTTCCTCGTGGTATTCCTTCCATGATACATCACTATATTCTTCTTCAACACACACGCTTTATAGATTCTCCAGTATCTTCACCGACATTCCAACAAATCCGCTCAGTTACGATTCGCTCGCCAAGTAAAGTCTACAAAAACAACATTGCCGTAACCGACAACACGACCTTTGAGTCGCTCATCAACTTTGCCTTCAAAAAACCGCCTCCGCCCGGGAAGCAATTCGTGTTAATGAGTGCAAACGGTGAACTCGAATACATGCCGGGAGATGTTGTAAGAAAGGCCATTCATGGAGTCGGTCATGCAGACGTTATTGTTAGGGTCGAAGATGTTAGGGAAGTGGATTTTAGTCATTTTTGAAATGATGAGATACGAGAAGAGAGAGAAGCGAGAAGAGAGAGAGACGTGCAAGCAAAGCGAAAAACAGCATGTGGGAGTGTTGAAAAGAGATGGATGGATCAGAGGTAAAATGGCCTAACAAAGAAGGGGTTGTTAGTAATCTGCAAGAATAATGATGTGAAGAAATTTTGCAAAACCGCTTTATGAATAAGTAGCACGAAAGTTTCAGTTCGCTACAAAGCGACCGAGAACTTATTATTAGTATTAGTTTTTTAATAATTGCTTTTGATTCGTAGTTTATGCTTTGGTAGTTTAATGCGAGGGAGATTTTTTTATTGAATGGTTAGTTTTTTTATTCTCCACAACAACAAAAAAAAAGAACGCTTTTTATTGCAATTGACACCTTTTGGCGACATCGAACATTGTGTGATATTGTGCATATTTGCATTTCTTGTTTATCTTTCTTTCTTTCTTTATATTCACTTTTTTTTCCTTGTAAAAATTTGTGCTTTGAACTTTGGTTATTATATATTGCTTATCCCCCCCCCTCCCCAATTCTTGTTTGTCTTCTTCCTACTCCCTCGCTTTCCTCACTTTCATTCAATGCTTTAACTGGTTCTCTCCCTGCATTCGAAAGCCTATTCTTAACTTAAAGCAGTAGGAAATATTTGTAAAATAAAAAATTTGAAAATAAAGGGGTGCGAATTAGGTTTTAGTAAATAAGTATTTTAATTACAAAAAATTTTGGGGTTCGAAAACTGTGCACAAGTGTTCGATGCAGGTTAGAGAGCACTTGATAGTGTTAATTAGAACTTGTTGGAATGCTCGTTTCAGCACGTTAATTTCAGGTGTGAAATTAAACATAACGTTTGTTGATTAATTACGTACATGTGACGCGCGATTGGGGGGAGAAAGAGACTACTAGTTTAGAGGATCCCCCGGTTTTTCACGGCCCGCGCGCCAATTTTTAAGAGCGATGGTTTAAAAAAGATTTGATTGGAGGGTTTTGCCATTTTAAATAACGTCCTTTTCTTATCTTTCCCTAAGTTCTGTTGTATGTCCATATATGGTTGGGAATGTTTTGGCATGGGTACCAGCTAGGTAATTGCCGATTGTCCAACAATAATAATAACAACAATAGATTAGATTCGACATAAGTTAAGATAGGGAATTTTATATATACATACATAGATACATAGAATAAACAGATAACTTTATTGCGAATCACAATTGTAAACAACCGTTCGATTTACAATTGTTTTTTTCTTGGCGGGTTTCTAGGTATGCTTTCGCACAATATGGATTCTTCCAAGTCTTATTATAAATAATGGATTAAGTAATAAGTGGCGATGCTACAAATAAACTATAACCAACAATACTTGATTGTAAAAGCATTCATTGAACCGGCTACTGCTCAGAGTAATGTAAATATAATTTATTAAAGGTATGTGTTTTCTATCTCTTAAACAGTGGTTGTGGCTTTTTAAATAAACAAACAATCAACTATGGCGAAGACAGATGGAGAAAGTCTAGCGATGGGCTGGGCATGTTGGTTATCTTTTTCAGCCAATATCACGTTTTTTGATAACGTAAAATGAAATCTTTTTTATTTTAACTCGATAAAGGCTGGTATAAAAATTTTCCATGTGCACTGGGTTGGGTCGGTCGGAACCATTAATGAAAAATGTTTGATTGTTCATACTAACTAGTTTTACCGTCAATTATGTGTTAATGATGACGTGTAGTATAATGGTTGGTATCCCATATCACAAATGGGCTAATAGAAATTCTCCAAAGAGTAAACAATCTGTTATGTACAAGTCATCCCGAAGTAGTTTTACCCGTAACCGATTCGTTCATGCCCAATGGTCAGAGGCTTTTTGCGTCACTCTCTCGTTGGCCTATAACTAATTTCTTAAAAATCTAAAACGTAAATTTTTTCAATCTAACCTGTAAGGGCTGTGTCAATTGCTTGGAATTTGTGCAAAAAAGTTTTTACTTTGCCCCGTAACTTTTGCGGGCCATCTCAAAGATGGGGGAGGCGGAGAGGAGGGGGGAGGGGGGGGGGGGGGGGGAGCAGACATCTGGTCATGAACGGTTTGATAGTAATGTATACACAGTAGGGGGAGCGGGCGTACTGCGTATACATAATCAAATATTAACACAATGAACATATAGGATGTGTGTAACCTTTGGCCATTGTTTCCAACGTGCTTGCGTTATGAACCTTAATTCATTGTGAAAATGAGTTTTAAAATTATTGGTCTTTATGTTACACCCGTGCCAAAAGTGAAGATGATACGTCATGGTGGAACGTTAACGAAAGATAAGCCTGCACTCGACCAACCGCCCAGTTCTCGGCTTATCTTACGCTACCCCCCATCTCTCTCTATCAGAAATATTGAATTTGTTTTCGTAGATGAGTGTGGCCGGAAACTAGTCTACGGCTACAAACCAAAAGTAAGCACGCGCCAAAAATAATAATATCATTATCTTGTCTTAAAGTAGAGCACCGTTGTTTGTGTTACTACATTATAGTTGTTACACTTAATAAGTATATTTATTTCGGGCCAATAAAAGTCTGCACACAATGCTTCTGACCGTCATTTATTTATTATTGGAAATAAATACAACTACAAACATACCCTTAAAAAGCAGAATGCTGTATTAGAGAATATTATTAATTCACAAAGTTGATCTCTGTCTTACTCTTCTATTCACATAATTTTCCCATCAAATTCAACAGATAAAAAGTTCTAAACCAAAAAATCTCTTTACAAAGTAGCAATTGAATTCATTTGTAAATTTTATACCCGGATGGTAAGTAGTAAATATTAATTATAAGTTGTCTTAAAATAAGCTTTTATATGTAGATGGGTTTTGTAGTAAAATCCTTTACTACGTGCAAGTTGATAAAATACTTAAACTTGTAGCCTTTTCCCCCTCAATAAACAATACGTCTTTTGAATAATATTATTCAATTGTTTGAAGGAAAAAATATTTGTCTAATAGTTATCATATGACAAAAAAGGAATAATTACTGCATATTAATTAAAGTCACATGCGTTTGAACATCTATACTTACAGTAATTTAGTAATATACACGGACATACTTTTTAAGTCAGAGGCAAAATAAAAAATTTTACATGCAGTGGCATGAGAACTTTTTTTTTTCCTACAAGTTAATGATATTATAGATATGTACATTGGCTTACAATACTATTGAAACAATGCTTAAACATTAAAGTTTTAATAAAGCCAACTAAAAAAAAAAGTGGTAAACAAATGAATAGTTGCAAGAGTAAAGCCAAGCCAACGGAAACTCAAAAAAAAAGGACCAAGAAACATAACAAGCACGGCTATTATAAATTTTGTTATAATAATAAAATTTTCAATAAGAAAACTAATTCAGCCTTAGCCGATATTAGTAATAAATTACCATGTACGGTGTAGCTGTTACAAACCAATAACAGCGCAATTTCAACCAAACATTGATCATTTGACCTATTGAGGATAATATCGGAGATGTATAGTAATAGTATCGATTAAGCCTCAATAATACCTTTTAATTTATTCGTACATCTCGCAGAAAAAATTTTTTTTTCAATTGAGCTCTGAAAAAATGAAAACTTTCTTCTTTTCACACTTCATGACGATCCCGTTATTTACATAATATACTATGCAATGTATTATAGTGTGTAACAATATGTCGCTTCTGCACATTATGTTAGTAGATCAGATTGATATTACATAACAAGAATGCAGATAACAAGGAGGTTTGTCATGTTTTATTCGTAAAAAATGCATAGTGATACAAGAGTTTTCATTACATTCAGTATAGATAGAAAAAGAAACATACCCGATATACACATCTTTTCGTAATGTTCTATTCAACAATGAACACATTCTAGCAAGGTTTGACCAATAATCCATGTACATCATAACCATCGACCACAATGGGGTTGTCTCATCTATTTTTAAATGTGTGTCTATGGAACAACAGTCACACATTCTCTCACTTATCATCTGCTCGCCGAGTATCAGGTTCCACAGCAATTCTTATTTGCGTGGTACTAATACTGATTGATAATGAGCGTACGGCATTATGCGAGGAAAAGTAAATACTAGTCATTGTAAGCTAATGAAAGGACATGATAAAAGCAGTCATTTATCAATGATCGTTCATAGGATTAACCAATCGCAACACTATCAGATATCAAAACTTGTTCGACTGGTCACTCGCGCAAGAAGTGCAGGAAATAACATGATTACCTAATTAAGAAAACAAGGAGATGCGATAATTCTCATAGTAGATAGTCTCATTGTTTCTGCGCAGTTGTGTAAGTAGATATAAGCATAACATTATGAATCAATCTGACCATTCTCGTAAGAACAAAAAACAAATAATTGAATACTATCATGTTATCAGTGTGAAAAAAAAAACCCAACCGCAATCGGAGTACATTTCCGATAATCGATAACCCAATCACTATATCGATAAGAATGCGCTGTTCGTTTTTGATTAAAGCGATTTTATTGTATTTACTACTTTGCTCGGAGGCACAAAGTGGATGAAAAAGATGGGTTTTGTGATTGTTACATTGGTCGTCTAGAACATTTGCAGGTAACAAATATAGAAACGTACTTCTTTTTGAATTCCGGTTTTGTAAATTAAGTTGGATTATATTTGGAAATATATGGTGATACAGCATACACAATCCAGGAATGCCCGACGGAATAATGCGGAAAACGCTAAGAACGCCCAGTAACAGTAAATCAAAAGAGCTTGAGAAAATTCCGTGGGACAAGGATCTTCGTCAACGCACATTGTAAATTATAGTTACACGCTGTTGTTAATCCGACAATAACAGTACACGTGATATTTCTACTCGCGTAGAACATGGAAACAAAATGAGCGGCTTGAACACTTTAAAAGAAAGGGTATTCTAATTACACATTACGACAGAACGAATATGTCAATCAGTACGTAATGTATAAGAGCGATGACTCGATAAGAACTATTCCCTGACGTTACAAGATTATAGAGTCTGCCAAAGTAGGAAAATGTACAGACACGGCACTAGCAATTTTCATTCATAATTAGCCCAATTATAATCAATTTAGCCTCCGATGACCGAAAAGCGTCCGGGAGATGTCGATAATCATATTATTTTATCGACTTGCGTCAATGTCTTGTATTATGCTTTTCAACATGTTTTGAACAAGCGGGCTGCAAAGTCTATAGTTTAATTACACACAACTCGCGTTTTTACGATCTAAAATTCTAAAGAATTTGCAAACCTCATCAGGAGATAAACTCGTATATTCTAATAATGACTAACTATATAAGACAGTTTGATATTGTCACTACTAATTTAGAAATTAAAGTTGTTAAAAGTACAGACGTTTTTTAGTTGAGGGTTTATATTCACGTATATCTACATATACGTTTTTGAGTAATTAATAAATTTTAGTATAATTACTTTTTATTTTTTTGGCCTTGCATGTATCTGTTAATTTTTTGACTTGATCAAACCCTAAATCCGGTTACGAAGGCGTTTTTGGATACGTTATTATTATGCCCTCTTAAGACTTTAGCTAACATATAGTAATAGTGAAAGATAATTGACATTACGAAACTGAGGTTATGTTACCCATTCATAACGACGTAGTTGTATTTATATCATTATTTAAATGTCGAGATGATATGCAACGCGGAAACAATTTATGTGGAAACAACCTGTAACGCGAACGAAATTGTGTGATAAAAGATAACATTTGATTTTATTTACTTTGTCGCTTAGTATTATCAGATAAATATCGAACGTTATTTTATTTGACTTTGCTTTATCTGTTCTATTTTATTCCTTAAAGAAAATTTTGCCTGCAAATCGTATTGACAATTTTCTGTCATTACGCGAGATTTTATTAGAGTTTTTCTGAATCGACAAGACTTGAATTATCATTATGCAACAGAAATACCATTCAGATTTTCCACATACGTGCAAAATTCACTCCGTTTACCTCCCATTCCCATCTTGAAAAAATTTCCTAAATGTAAGCATGAAATTTGCATGTCTGTTTGCCGCGTAGTTAATTAAAATGCTTATAATAGTTAACCTGAGTTTCAGTTTAGCACTAGCCGTGAAACTTCTTCATTCAAATTCTCGTTGTGCGTTATCTTGTTTGAGCATAACAAGCATATGAGATGTTTACCAGCAATATGATAGAAGAACATGGTATTCTGGAAATGTATATGTAGTAAAGAGATCGAGGAAAAAATCCGAACAAAGAATTATGTGTTATTCAAAATGATATAAAAGAGATAATTGTATTTTTTTGGAGCCTACCAATAAAAAATAAGTAAAAAAAGGCTTGCCTTTAAGCATGCATTATCTCACACAGAAACGTCTGTTGGTTATAATATTAGGTTTGATAGATTCGCAAAAAGTATGCTTCAATTTTAATTAATAATAAGGAATTGTCTATTATCTAAAAATACAAAAATTGTGAAAAAAAAATTAAGGCAATTTGCCTGCAAATGGCCACCAGTTTAATGGATAAACGTTGGCATTAATATTAATAAAATTCGAATAATTATCCACCTCTCTGGCTACTCAATCGCGTATTAATTTTATGAATTATTTTCACAAGCACCTTATTCAAACGTTGTAAAGTTTAAATTATCTAATATCAAAAAAAAAATGCAAACGTGAAGAATAAAAACACAGTCTTTCAGCAAGATTATAGTGATTATAGAGGCTAATGCAATGACTCATTATACTCTTTCCTTTGCTCGAACGTTTGCTCAGACTTTCTACTACTTACGTACTTACCCACAGCCAAATTATGTAATGATTTTGTTTATGGGTAATTTTTGCTATTATAAGCTAATTTCGGTGTGAATCGAATATTTTTTATAAATTTGGAGGGTTGATAACCGGGCATTTTGGTTCTGGTAATTCGTTAGTCACATGGTGTATCTCACACGGTGCAAAAATCACTATTGCGCGATTTTGGTAGGTTTTTTATGATGCAACGGTATTAGTACTTTTTTTTTGCAAGCGCTTCTGTATGGTTATCAAAAGTGTACAGCTTTCTTGACTTACCACATCTCTCATTACTAAAGCCTATTTTTACTCATGCAATTTCTATTAATTCAAACTTATCATTATGTGAAAAAAGATTGCAATCATATAGTAATTTTAAAAAGAGATGGGTAGTGTATATGTCTTTTGACATTACGAGCTCTTTCCTCCTTTGGCCAAGATCTACACTACGTCATGCTTTAAAGACAATGTGCATGACACATATTCAGTTGACGCCCTAATTTTGGGATCATTAGCAACTCATCAATCGTCTGTCTCGTTCTCTCTGTTCTGCTAAAAGATCTTGATGTACCATCCACCACGAGGAGGTGTAAGAGGTGGAAGGGTAAGATTTCAACGAAAGCCTCTTGAATTCAGTGCATTTGTTTCCGTCGCTCACAAATTTTCCCAACGCTATTCATAGGATCAATTTAGTTGTATGTAACTTGTCAAGCGGATGATCTCGTCGAAGGCACCGATTTACTTCCTACTTGCTGTTTATTAGTATATCCTGTATATTTTGAACTTTTGCTAAATTTTGGTAATTTCGCTTCTACAGGGGAGTAAGTATTGAGAAAGCAACTTTGAACTTGCTGCTGTTATCATGGACAAATTTTAAAACAATTCGTCACCAGGGATGTAAAGACAGACAAGTATCGAGAGAATTATTTGGGACATTCAGTGCATGCTCCAGTTGGCAGGTAAGCTCATTCTTGCTGGTCGCTTGATAAGGATGATTTTACCCAAATCTAACTGTTTATGTATTTTATTCGTTGTAGATGGCAACAAGGTTTGGCCTGATTTTCTTTTCCCTTCCCCCTTTCTAATTGTAAGCAAAATCCGGCCTGCTTGCTTATTTTGTGCCGCTCAAAATTTAGGCAAAGATCTGACTTGGTATGCAAAAGATGGAACGCCAATAAGACCAGAGAAAGAAGAGATTGACAAAGTCAAGTCGGCTGAAGCAGAGTTGATGGCATCTATGCTGTAAGTCGTGGCACCTGTCTTAGTTTATGAGTAATATTCTCAGGAAGATTTATGCGTATTGCTCTCCCATATAGTGGTAAAAAACGATCAAAGGTATCGCAGTCAGCCCAGGAAGGCGTTGGTGAGACCCAGGCACAGCAGAAAACGGATGAAACCGAACAGGTATGAAACGACGCTTAACATCTTTGAGTATATGATTTTACAGTAAGGTATGATGTTAAAGAATTTGATATTATAATTTACAGGATGACGATGGGATGACCAACGAAGAAATTAGCCGAAAGAAAGTTAAAGGAGAGGGTAAAACGAAATCGAAAGATGGTCGAGCTCGAGAACGCCGAGAAGAAAAAGGAAAACGGGTACTTACTTGATGTTTCCCTCCCATCATGATTATTGATTTGACATAATTTTGTTCTTTTTTTGTTATTTCTAGAGGCTTGACCACAAATCCGCTCGTCGTAGAAGCAAAGATAGAGATGATGACCGCCATCGCCGGTCATCTCGACGCAGTCCAAGTGATGAGGATCGATTTCGACGACGGTCTTCTCGAAAATCGCGCAGTTTAAGCGAGGAACGAGACGTGCGAGGTCGTAGTACTAGTCCAAGCCGCGATCGCAGACCCCATAAAGACTATCAGCACAGTAGGAGTCGGAGTCGGAATAGGGAGCGGAGTAGGAATAGGGAGCGGAGTAGGAATAGGGATCGGAGTCGGAGTAGAAGTGAAAGTCGGGGTAGAAATCGAAAACGGCACGAGGATAGGAGAAAGAGACGGCGGAGTCGAAGTCGTAGCAAAAGATATTTCGATGATGCCTAAGAGTCATGGTCTGTTCTAACAAAGTCTAGCAATACGTTAATTAAAACCAGGAAAAAAATATTACCCAGTCTTTCCAATCTTAGAACTTTTTAGGGCAACAGAAAGCTAATAAAAATCTAATAAAAAATTAACATAGTCACTTGAAAATAATTCGATTACGTTATCTGTCTATTTAACGCGTAACATATGATGCGCATAATATGTAATGGGGCAATCGCCAGATGTTGGATCAACCGACAACTTTCCGAGTATGATTGTATAGCCAATAAATTGTCCGAGATATAGACATTCACGTACTTTGAATGAAAGATAAGAAATAATTGTTTAATACACAAAGTAGACTCGTATCTGCAAAATAAGAAATCGAATTCGCAAATGTCAATTTGCGTTATCTCATCATCTACTTGCTAACTAATTTGTGTCGGTATGTGGTGATCCTGATGTTGTGACTGTGACTATTACAAAGTGTGACTATAAGCAAATGTGATTGTCGACTGCACACATTTTTTTCTGAAAATTATCACGCAACCAGCCCTATTATAAAAAATGGCCAAGTCAAAAAAGCACAAGACAAAGCTATCATCTTCCAAGGCTGCAACAGCGACAGTCAAGGAATCACCTGTTCTGCCACAACTCCCAGGGACATTGTTTAAAATTCTCCCGATAACTACTTATCTAAAAGTCGCAACAAACAAATCGTCAATAGAAACAAAAGACGTGACCCATTTTTGTTTTTTCAAAAAACATGAGACTAGACCTCGACCAGGTTCAACCGATAATTCCATTCATAATCAGAATAGTGATCAAAAAGGAGAGACGCTTCCATTAGATAAGACATTGTTTGTAACAAATCTTCCAGTGGATGCAACAGAGACTCATTTAGAAGAATTGTTCAAGGAATGTGGTGCGGTTGACAAAGTCGTATTTAGGACTGCGGATGAAAACTTGTCTGAGACAAATCCGGTTTCAAATTCGAATGAAGATGCAAAGGAAACCACGAATGCAACGAAAAAGAAGAAAAAACGGAAGCAACAGGAAAAGAATACAAACGAACCAGATTCTCAGAATGAATCCCATGACCGCTCGTCACATTTACGCGTATTACTGACTCCAGGATCATCTGCATATATAATTTTTAAAGACGCTGAAGCCTTAGAAAAGGCTCTGAATATGAGATCAAAGAAGCGCATATGGGCCACCACCGAAGACAGCGTACCACCATTAGGACTTGAATGTAAGAAAAACAAAACAAAAACTTTTTACTATTTGCATCGTTTGTACGCATAAGCACTTTACTAAATCTATTACAATTTTACTGCAAATCACTGTCTGCAGCATACATCAAAACCGAAATCAGCCTCCGCTCTCCTCTTCATCTTCTTCAAACTCAAGTCGATTCCTTCATGTCAGCTTTCAATGAATCGGAACTAGCTCGCCGACGCGAATTAGAAGCCAAGCATAACAAACCCGATGAAGATGGATTTATATTAGTAACGCGTTACGGAAAAAGAAACACGAATACCGATGGAAATATTACCGTCTCGGCGATGCGAGAAGAGGAAGCGAGAGAATTAAAGCCTAAAAAGAAAGAGTTGCAGGACTTTTACAGGTTCCAACTACGCGAGACTAAAAGAAATAGTAAGTGTAAAAGAGGTTTCTGAGACTGCGGCTCGGGATCTTGTATATACATATACAATGTTTTGTGCTGAGAGTGAGGGAGGGGAAAATAGTTACGATGCTGTGGTTAAACACTAATGGGTTATTTAATAGAACTTATCGAGTTGAGGAAGAAATTCGAAGAAGATAAGAAGAAAATAGAATTATTGAAAGCAACACGGCGGTTTAGGCCTTATTAATTTATAATGCAATATGTGGTCGATGTTCAAAGTAAGAGATTCTTCATTTTCTTATAAAGTGCATGAAAAGCGAGACAGAATTGGGGAGCGATCTTTACTTGAACTTGAAACAATTCTGTTGAATGCGATGGTAATCTTTCGTAATGAATTCTATTTAGCAGGTAGACGCTACCGAAGTTTAATATTCGCGTGCTCAAAATACGGGGTATTAGTCATTACGATTACGTAAGAATCAACATCTCAATATACGAGTAATGAACCTTATCGTCCGTTGACCTTTACGTTCTTTGCTTTACCGCTCTCCTTCTTGATATAGGCCCAACTCATCTGTCAATCTGGGTGGCTGCAACTTCATCTCTGCTATAAACGTACCGTATCATCATAATCCAAGCGGGTCTTTTGTGAAAACCATATTTAATTTGTACTAAAAGAATGTGAAAAATAATCCAAATATATTGATATCTCTAATTCTGAAAATCTTAACGTGGGCTAAAGTGTTATATCCAAAGTAACAGTGGTAAGCGGCTAGCTGAGAGAGGGGCTTTGAGATCACTCATGATGAATACTAATGCTTTGCATATAGAAAACTTGGAGCGATCAGACCTAATAATAAAGATCGGTTTAGAAAAGACACATCGGAAACTTATTTATTTATCATTGAGTTCATAGCATGTTGGGGCTTATGAAGTTATCTAACGTTTGCTGAAAGCTTTTCAGTAAACAAATATGTACAGTTCTTCTTGGCCCAAGAAATACTTGATCGCGAAGCAAGCTATTCTCTAGCATTAGCTGAGTGTTACGACGGTAAATAAGAATCATTGTTCTGTTTTCCTTAATATTAACAGTTGCCTAGGTATATGACATTGCATGCTTCTTTTAACAGCAAAAAAGATTTCATCCTCAGTCTGCTAAATCGCGCAATCTATCAGCATTAACCGGAAACATTAATGCCGAGAAAAAGTTTAAACAGGCAATCGGCGCCGTTGCAGGCACTCGGGAGCAAGTTCGGCAGCAGAGAAGAAGAGAATGTTAGAGATGAAGATAACGAGAACAAAGCAGATGAGAACTCTGGTCGGTTGCAAGCATGACAAACGAGTTAGTGTTTGCATTGTGTACGGAATAAGTTGCTAGGTCGAGCATAGTCTCGGCAATTTGATGTTCCTTATATACTAGAAGATTAATAGCCTTCTTGCGCGCAATCCAGTTTATTATTGTATGAAAGATATTTAGGCCAGGGATTGCATCACTATAGTTGTGAAAGTTCATCTGAAAACGTCGATTCTATCTACAGAGCAGCTTTCCGTAATGTGTCTAAAAATTTCAGATGGCTATAACCATAATTGTTGCACAGACCATAAATACTTATACCCCGATCTATAGGTTGAAGATATGCAGTAAATATTTGGAGGCAGATATTGTAGTTTAATAAGTTTAATATTATTTCACGTTTCATTCTCCTCCAACTGATGCGACGATCATTATCCGCTATCAACAAATGATGTTTTTCTTCTGTCGCATTTCTCGATCGTTCCAGCTTCGAAAAGATGTTTCGAGAGCTATTCTAACACTGATGCAGCACAAAATATCAGGGTTGGGAGTCAGACCATGCGTCGGTTCGAATCCGACCAGTTCCTCCAAAAAGTCTTTGCGTGCTAATTCGTTACCAACTCGTTCGCCCCGCGCTACTGCTCGAACCAATTTACGAGGACTGAGTCGCGGACCAGGATTATAAGGGAATAATGTGGCATCGAGGATTTTTAAATTTGTAAACGGTAACTCATGGGTTCTTGGATTTTTTGTTCTGGTTACAAAATTACGGGCGAGAGATTTATTCGGTTTCTAGTTTCCAATAAAGTCCGGTTTCGTCTGCGTTGTATACGTCTTCTAAATCATATTTCGCAATTACAGTTCTATAAACTGGCTATCGCTTCTCCTGACAAATGGTAAATCACCTTTAACTGACGTCTGGGGGTTACCCAATTTTGAGCGAAATTCCAATGCCTTTTGAACCAATGTACTGCTCGGTCAGCAAGCTAAATCCACATGACTAACGCGTTCTCTACGTTGGGCTATTCACGTTCCTTCTTGGTAAGTATCGTTTTGCTGCGACTGGAAGCCATTTTTCTTTTGTTCTGAAAATACTGCTCGCCATAATTCTGCAACGCGTTCATTTGGGTGGACAGCTTTATATTCACATAAAGATTATTTTCTCGATCGCTGAAAAGTTTTCAGCTTACTATCATGTTTACACGCGTGTTAATACAACATTGGTTCTTCTAAATCATTTTGCGATCATTATTCGTGTTGTAACCATTGCATTTCACCGTTATTTATTATTATGGCTGTTATGACCCGTTCTAGGATTTGACCCATTTCGGGATTGTCACATTGGAATAATCTCTTGCCAATAAAGTGCACAATTTATGTGACAATCTTGAAACCAGTTGAATGGGCCAAATCCCAGAACGGGTCGCAACATGGCCAAGGCAATGTGCAAGAATTTCGTTGAACTGCGATGTCCTTTATACTATGATTGGGTATTTAGATGGAATCTCACATGTCGATCATTGTCGATTTTATTACGTATTACTATTACTATTACTATTGTGAGTATAACGATAAACTTTTACCGCCCAAAATGTCCTCGACCACTACAATAGGCCGCATTATTTGCTTCATTGGCTTCATTTTCTTGGCGCACGCATCGTACTCTACATATGAACGTATGTCAAGCTTTCCTTTATGCTCGCTTTCCATAATTACCGCTAACACTGTTGTTCAACAACTAGATTTATCCTATCTAAAAGCAGTGGAGAGAGTAGAACGTGAACTTCCCTTAGATGTTTGTATTTCGGATTGAGTTTTTCTAGTTGGCTAAGCTTTCATTCCCTAACTGTGTACATTGATTGCGTCATAGATCAAGCTAGAAACATTATCTTCGGTCGCCATATTCTCACTAGGAGTTGCCCTTGTTGCTGGATCGTTGAAAGAGATTTATGTAAAGAGCGAGATGGCAAAAAAGTACTATTACAAAATTTTTTTTTCGCTAGTCTAATTGGGATTACGTTCGTTGGATAACGACATCTTTTCTTTTACGTAGGACAATCGATCTGGTTGACACAAGACCATCGTTCATCGTTTTCAATCATCGTGGGCGAGTATTAAAGAACAGTAAACAATAAACTGCGAAAACGCCATAGACTCAGCTTTTGCGCTTGCTCCGAGTAATTTCATCGTAAGCTAACTGATTGACATTGCAAATTGCTGTCCAGTCTTTACGTTTTGATTTCATGGATAAATTTCATCTTCTTTCTTGGTTCCTAACTCTTACAAAAATATTTGTATCAGACATTTTGTCTACGTTAGAATTAATATAAACATCCTGTCGGAAGTATCAATTTCTTGCTGAGACATGCGGAACTCTAATCTGAGAATACTTGTTCGACGATATGACTCGTCAACGAGAATATACAATATTATGAGACATTGTTACTTTAGGAAATAGCGATAAGCTGCACCGAAGCCCAAAGGATGAAAGCAAATTTATGTATATCGTATTGATTGCTCGGTTGTCATCGTTTAGGCAACTTCCTGTCGAAAAACGTTAATTTGTTGAACTGTTTTGTGCGCTTGGTCAGACTTACTCCCCACTTTTTGCTCCAGTATAAGCAGCACGATAAATAAAAGGCTTGAAGCAATGATTATTTATTCAGTCTTGGAAAAACTTAATCATATGGACATGGAATCTTGTATTAACAAGTGAAACGATTAGGTAAAGTCAAAATTTAATCTTTAATCGAACGAAAGTCTTCAGAGGAAAGAGACGAACGAAAACTAAGTTGCATTAAATCTTATTATAATTGCGCGTCACGACAAAATCAATTACTACGAAATTTATTATCATCACAAATGATATCATATGAAAATTATGCATCATGCTTCGTCTACATATTTCCTTTATCAAACTCGACATCAATGAGGCCTCGTGTGAGTGGTAACTTATATGAAGCTGCTAGGAAGGCCACTGACTCAATTCACTAGTGTGCTAAAAATCCTCACTACATACAGTTGCATTTGTTGGCACTGAGGGCTCCTAATACACACATGGTACTTCATCTCATAATTTACAGAAGAGCTTGGGCAGCTGGTCAGTTTGGGGGTCAAGGAACTTTTTGATGAATTTGCTAAAGAAAGAGAAGACTTGATATTTCAGATATTTTAAGCTCACTCTCCGCCATAAAGGTCTTGTTGGTTAATAGCTGATGGTTTGAGAGAGATAAGTATTCCCGCTACGTAACATGAGTCATCAATAAAGACGTCGTGCAACAGTTTCACTTTCAAGGTGCGGGGAGAGGCGTGATAAGTACTTTCATGTGTACTACAGTTTTGCGACACGAATCACAAAATATCAAACTATAATTACAATGACATTGAAGAGAAGAGAAGGGACACATGTTCAAAAAAAAACCTTTTCGTGATAAAAGTTCTCTTCTCTACGACAACTCATGTTGAAGTCAAACCTACTATGGACCGAATAATCTATTCGCCGTATCTTCTAATTGGTATATTAATACCCACTCAACGTGTGGCCGCCTCAATGCGGTGAGTGGGTGACAACGAACAGCGTTAGTGAGCGTTGAGCCCATATTTCGAAATTACTATTACTTTTGTAGAAGAGAGATAAGAACTGTTCTTCTCTTCCAAATAACAAAAATTCAAACGTTTAAAGTAATTCGGTCTGCACAAAGCTCACAAATTGTACCACTAGTAAATTTAACGCGTTCAGGCTTTCGCTTTATACTTTTGCAATCTTGGTGACTTGCATATCGTGCGTGAGGTATGCCCTTCCTCCAACATTCAAAGAAGGAAATTTTTTGAACGATATAAGCAAACAAAAACTTTCTAGTCGGAAACTTTTTTGTTGTTCGTAGAGATGGGCTCACACAGTTTTTATTTCATAGGACAGCAGATTAAAAAATTTGCTTATGAACGGTAAGCATATGAGAATATGTGGATCATTGCCCACGTGCGTCGGTCGATGTATTGTTATTAATATTAATTTATTCACTATCACATTTTATTACTCCAGGGACACTTGTCTATGAATTAAAGTGGTAAGTAACGTGACCAATATTTATTATTATATCGGCGAGTATCCACGAGCGATAACGGATGGTTTTTATGCGTGGCCGCGTATGAGAATATTATTTATGTCATGCGATGAGTTTTTTTGTCATAAACTACTATTTTAACTTTCTAATCAGAAAAATATCACAATATTAGTTATAAGAATGTCTCAACGTGTCTATCGTGAAATAAAAAACTATTGTTGTTGTTTTCTCTTATTATTTGTAAAGTAAACGGGTAACGCGTGTTATTACTTGATACATTTTCGAGAATAAAAATGCTTTAATTACATTGTACTTTATTAGCGAAAAAAATTGTTGTCAAAAGAGCAATTAATTAGCTGATCATAATATTTAGCTATATGCTTAATTTGATTGTCTCTTCGATGTTGTGCCTGTCGTTGGACTCGCTTTAATAACATTTTTGCTGGCAACAACTCTAATTACAGTAAATTAGGCTTACATGACAACCCTTAGCGTAGATGCAACGTCTACTTGTACGTAATAAAATCTTTGTTTTTGATATTTCTTTATTACGTGTATAATATCAGACCTTGGATCATTGCTCCTACGATAATACGTCACTGCCCATTATTAAAAAATTAGCTGATAATCAAACGCGTACGATATGATTGAGTTGAAAATTTAGCACTGAAAATAATTGTGCAGAAATTTAGTTCAATCTTTGCTATGCTCGTTATCGTCATTATTTGTTTCAAATTTTTCGACGCATCAATTGGTTACGATGAGCGAGGAGGCAATAATAATAAATATAACGAGACAATTAGTCATCATGAGGCATGGTTGTCAGATCGATTTGTGACAAGCAAAAAAATCGACAAAAGTTTTATGTAGATGTGATGTATACAGTTTTAACTCGATTGCTGAATAAGGAACAAAATTTTTTGTCTTTGAAACTACATATTCATATATCACATGTGGCGTGGCTTACGTCTATATGATAATATCATTTTTATTGATACAAATGATGTGATTATCGGCAAACAAAATGTATCCTTAAAACTTATTGAATTATATGCGGACGAATCGGGTGTCGAAAGATTACTGGATTTTATAAACTCGACAGCAAACCCGGGGAAACATATTTCTGTTTAAAAATAACCACGTTAATTGGAAAGTTATAAAAAGAGTTTTATTGCCAATATTTTCCCGCTCTTAACTCAATTTGGTAATACTTGAAAATATAATATTTATTTTAAATATCATCATGAATTCTTATAATAACAATTCTCTTTTAAAACAAAAATCCTTTATTCTTTAATCTCTATCATCCTTGAAAATAATTAATTATTTGACCCGAATAATACCCAACGGCTCACTCAAATAATGCATACACTGTAAAATTATCATTATGCTGAATAAGCAAAAAGCAGACATAATTAATTATTTGAAAACGATACTATTGTTTAATATAGGTGAGTAAGGTCCCGACACGTTTATGCGATAGATTTAATCGCTCTCCCAAACAACACTCATATAATCACCGACCGCAACAATACTGTAGACAGAAACTTTTACTTGTTTAACTAGCTAAATTCCAGAAATTGATGATTGATTGCGCTTCTGCAATTTTGACTCGACATCATTATAAATTTCAAAAAGTATTGTAGAATTAAATTAAGATTGAAAACTGATTTTGCAAACACGTTTGTGTAAAGGAATGCAAAGCGTTTCTTGCCAAAAAAAAAATTTTATTGCATTTTTTTTTGTACTGCATAAATTTGGACCAAGTAAAGAGATAATAATAATAATAAGCAAATCACATTACGATGCCAGATAAAAAATAAACATTAAATATAATGACGGCAGGACAATAAAAGTTAATTCAGATTGCATAAATACTGTTTTTATGCCCATAATAATAATTGTCTATTACTATTAACATTTTGCTATAAATTAATAGCCAAAATCTTTTCCAATCAGCTATACTAATACTGTACGGCACAATGATTACATGGCAACTGCTTATCTAGTCTCATTCTTTTTCTGATAGAATTCTGCCACTTCTTGTATTTTTTTTTCTTTCAATATTTTATTATTGAAGAAAATAATGTTGTAAATCTGCCCTCGAGCTGCACTAAATCCTTGGTTAGATGCCTTCTCATATAATTCAATTGCTTTTTGATCATCTTGCTTCACACCAATGCCATACTGATAGCAAAAAGCAAGATTATATTGTGCTTGAGCATATCCTTGATCAGCTGCTTTTTGATACAATTCAACTGCCTTTTGTTCATCTTTTTCTACTCCAATTCCACTGTTGTAACACACACCAAGATTATATTGTGCACCAGCATATCCTTGATCAGCTGCTTTTTGATACAATTCAACTGCCTTTCGTTCATCTTTTTCTACTCCAATTCCATAGTCATAGCACACACCAAGATTATATTGTGCACCAGCATATCCTTGATCAGCTGCTTTTTGATACAATTCAACTGCCTTTTGTTCATCTTTTTCTACTCCAATTCCATTGTCATAGCACACACCAAGATAACATTGTGCTTGAGCATTTCCTTGATCAGCTGCTTTTTGATACAATTCAACTGCCTTTTGTTCATCTTTTTCTACTCCAGTTCCATTGTCATAGCACACACCAAGATAACATTGTGCTTGAGCATTTCCTTGATCAGCTGCTTTTTGATACATTTCAACTGCCTTTTGTTCATCTTTTTCCACTCCAATTCCATTTTCATAACACCAACCAAGATAAAGTTGCTCATCCATAGAGAAAGCCATACGGTGATTACTGCTGGTTTTTAAGGGGATATTAATATAAATATGCTTCTAACTGAACTATAAATAACTTATTCAAAAAAGTAAATTCTCGCATTAGTTTGCAGAGACAGTTCAAGTGGTTAAATAGTAATAGTCAATACTAATACTAAACGTTGTGCCTGTCATGCGGCAGACTTTGCTTTGCACGTGATATGACGTTACACGATGTCAACAGGCTGTATATGTATGGACAACTCGGGATATAATTAATACTCGTTTGATTATCATAAGATCAAAGAGTTATGTTGAGCTTCCAGAAGCATTTCCCGCAATTTTATAATTTATCGTTTTGCTGACGACCCACTTGCAGGAGTTTAGTTAACCACAATGATATCAGCATTGTTGGTAGTAGTAGTAGTGGAGGACAAGAAAGACGTGGTAGTGAGTTCGTTTATAATACGGTGTTATTGTAATTGTGGGGAGTGTGTCAGAGAGGTAAAGACAGATCGGAGGGGAGAATATGCTCTAGGTTATTGATTTCCATGAGCATGCAGTTATTCGCCATGTCGACTTCTGCGGATAGGAATACGCGCGAGCCACGGTGCAGTTTCTTAGTTCTTCAGATGTGGCCCGATCTCATAGTGACATACAGTATAATGTCGAAGTCTGTTGTCCTGCTATCACCTGATTTTTCCTCCCAAATCCTAATTTGAAAAGTAAGCGGTAGTTATTTTTTGTGGGCGGTGACTTGACGAAGCCGCATGTTTGTATGGATGTGCGGGACGGGTTGTGGTTCGCTGGTGTCTTTTGTGGATATTTAATAATGATTAGAGGATCGGAATTAGTATTAATGTGGATTAAGTAGTTAAATTTAGTTGTTGGAAAACAGAGAAACTTACTTTACGGACATTATCAATGTTCGCAACAACACTCACCTCCAGCGTTGTGTAAAGGGATTTGTGGCCAGGGTGATCTGTGCATCTGCGTTGCGTCTGCAGCGCAATAATTCGAACAGTTGCACGAGCAGGACAGCAGTACTTAAAAATGAAGAAGCATTTTATAGCATTAATTACTAGACGTGTGCTTGTCGTTCCTTATGCGCACGCGTGTGTGAGTGCGAATGTGAATGTGAATATGAGTGTACGTGATAGGGGATCTTTTTTCTCTGCGAATACTAACGACTTGTATAAAAGTCAAAAAATAAAGCACTTTGTAGTGCATGTGGCGTATTCTGTGCGAAAGCTCGCGCATGAGTGGACTCGATTGCGACACTTTGTATGTGTTATGAACAGTAATGGGACCAAATTTAGAATTCGAACTTTTCCCTTTTTTCCTTTCCTCCTCCTTTCTCCTCCTTTCTCTTTTAGTCTTTATTCTTGATTTTTTGAGAAACAGTTGTTTGTTTTGGTTTTTTCGCTAAAATACTACTTGCGAAGAAAGTGATTTGTGACTGAAAACTACAAGTAACAAACAACAGCATTATGGGCAGCTATCGTACGGGTTGATAAATTTGTGCGTTTTAATATTTTGACTGGATAATAATCGCCAATCTGAACCAAAACCATACAAGAAACCGGTTATTAAAATAAACTTGTATAAAGCGTGTGCAATATTAAACAAGAACACATCGTTATTAATCGTAACTAATAATCATATGCGTAAGTTGGCTTTTGCTGATTAGAGCAGGCCTTTTTTCTCGTCTCAATACGTTCAGTTCCATGATTTATGCAACAGCTTTATTAGATAAATTAACACCGTCTCTAAAGTTTCAAAAAATTAAAATTTCTGTAATAAAACACGTGCGTTTCATTAATGCGTTTAACCCAATAATGTATTCGTATCGAGACTTTTGTTTGAAATCGGGCAGTAATTATCACCGATATAAGAATTGCGCTTACGTTATAGTTAGTGAATAACGACTTTCAACTCTTTTCTCCATTAAATCGAGAGATTCACTATGCTTACATCATGTATAGCATATCAAACACTCATTTTTTCGGATGCACAGTTATTCTTTATGGTTATGGCTAAGTGGAGTTTCTATGATTAAATTTCGAATAATAAACCAGCCTAGAACTTTTATGCAAATTCTTTCAGCTGAATTTCTTCAATCTCGCCAAGAAGAAAAATATCAGTTTAACGCGCCGATATAATTAAGCCAGAACACAGACCAAGAGTCTAGAAGCGAATATGCAAAGGTTTACAGGAGCAAGATTACATCTATATACGGTACTAGTCGTGCACTAATTTAGCTGGTTAATGATTAGTTCATTTCAATCAGAAACTGATAGTGGCTTGCGGGAGCCTGACATTCTTTTTGTATTACATCCAACAAGCAAATAATATTTTTCAATGACGAAGATACAATCAACTGTGGCAATGCGCGGATGTTGTAAATGATGACGCATACTATAATTTCGTTGATCGACGTTATGGTACAGATAGAACAAGATGTGTCCTTAATATCGATGTCTTAAATAATAGACATTACAAATTTTCTTTACCCTCATTGACAAAGTAATACATACAGTTTTATGTATTAGGACTATGTAGCTTTAATGCAAACAAATAATATATACAGTGTGCAAACGACGTATCTTATGTGTTACTTTTAAAGTCCACAATGGAGCTTGATAAGCGTGCCGCACGTATACGTCGCATGTTCCCGCAGATGGTTTTTCATTTTGTTTGTGTGAAAAGGAGCGTGCTGACTTGCTTACAACATAGTAATATGTCAATAAATCCATGTCTCTTCTTCGCGTTTCGTTTTCGTTTCCAAATTTTTTAACGAGGCAATCGAGGCAGTTATGTTAATGTTGAAAGTTTAGGCAGCGCTTTTTTTATTGACATGCCAAAAAATTTGTAATTATTTTTACTCGTAACAAAGCCTATTAAATAAATCAACGTTAAAAATTAAGTAATTAGAATGTTCACCAATATTTCTCTTTTGGTCTGCAGTTGATTTAAAAAAAATGACTATTTTTACTCTAAAATACAAACGCTTCTATCGACTCCACTTCTCCAAGCTAAAAGAAGAAGTGAAAGTAAATAGTGAATGGTGTACTGGATGGTGAATCGCGAATAAAAATAGTGATTATATACTGGATAGTGAATCACGAATAGCGGATAGTGATCAATGGACTAGATTTGAATAGCGAGTATTGATTAAATTAACTGAATTTGTGTGGCGAACAGCGAATAGTAATTATTGAATTGAAGTTTAACTAGCAAACAATAATAGCGAATTATAAATGGTTGTTTGAAAGCATTGAAGTAAAAGCGTTATAACGGAATCGCATGTTATCCCAAATTAAATCCGACATGCTGTACTTCTTCAACAACCTTATTATCACCATCATGCTATTGTCGATTAACAATTATTTTCGTTCTTGCGTTTTACCTTAACGATTGTCTTGCTGCTTATTTTTTTTAAAAAAAAAATACAAATTAAATTGATATATTTTTTCTTAATGCGAGCGAAAATAATTTTTAATATCAATAATAATTCTTGGCTTACGAAACGACAATTTTGTGACATCTTCATTAAATGCGTCTTACAAAAATACAAATAAAAACGAACTTTGGGAATTTATATCGGCGTTTCCCTATGAAGTTTTTAATAAAAATATCCCATGCTCAATTTCCATGTATTCCGCGCTTTACTGTTCACATTTATTGTATCCCAAGTTCAATAAACCAATTATTTATTCTTTTCTCCGATTACCCTTTCCAGAAACATCTCTTACTTTTCATTCCTACCATTTATCAAAAATTCCAGTATGCATTTAATTGCAAAATTAAACTTGACACAAATAATGTCGCGGACTTGCTTCAATAACAACATTTATGCGGATGTTTGGTACGCTAAAGAAAAGTATCTCCCTCCCGTATACCTTTACACTAGTTTAGGTCGTTTGTCGAATATCGAACAATAAGGGACATTCTAAAAATCGAAAAACATTAACCTTATATCCGGTTATGCTAGATGCTTTTCCGCAACAGGTAGACTTGTCCGAACCTAACAGCCGCTGACATTATCAATCACTGTGTCGTAACTAATAGCTGACAGTTAATTAGTTGCGTAACATCCTTTAACTCCTCCAGCAGAGATTATGATGTCTCGTTGTTGCGAAGTTTAATGACTAATAAATTAGTAAATAAGTGAATAGTAAACATTAAAATAGTGAACAGCAACAATGAATAGCGAAGAGTAAGTAACAACGAAGTAATAACGGGTAGTAATATAAAAGCTTTGGTTTCCAAGTGTATATTCAATGCGTTAGCGTAATAGGATGTACAGTATAAGATATGCAAAAGCATTAAACTAAAAGACGCCATCATCAGAATAGAATTGAACGAAACAAAACTTTTTGATCGAAGTAGCTGGTACTACATACAGTATGTATTCAAACTCTAATCAAAGTATCCACTAATGTTGATTTTATTAAACTATTTTTTAATGTTAATGTCACCTTTTACTTTCACTACATTTTGTCTTCTATTATATTACGGCAATCAAAATACCCAAATACAAAAAAAAAAACCGATTGATCAAACTACACTGATTAAATAAATATAATAACGTACCACAATCTTTGGTTTTCTATTTACTATTACCGGAGTATTTATACTACTAACCCCCTTAAACTGGTGACCATTTCCAGGAAAATTTGCTGCAAATTTTCTGATCTTCTTTTCGGGCCATGTTACTATGTTATTCTCATTTGACTCATTCTTTGTTTAAACGTGTGAGTTAACATATTCAAATTTACAGTGAACAAATGCATCTGTAAAAAGCACGTACGCGTGATAAAGACATTAAATAAATTTTACCACTATTTTACTAATATATGAGTATGCACTCCATTAATATTAAATAAAAAATGGTAGTTATCAAAATTCATCGAAGCAAGGATTTCAACTAATTATAATAAATGTTAAGAACAGATAATGTTGTACAATGGTTTATTATTTTATAATAGACACTCACAAAATGTTGACATCTGCATAATCTCAAAAGTTTAAATCAGTAAACTTAAATAGTAGCTTGCTTAATACGTTTAATTATAAACATCTTGAGTAACAAGAGATGCATTATATTCAATATACGAAACTGAGGATTCCTACATATATAATCCATCTGCTTGAACTTAACAGAACTAATAAAAAAGTACAAAACTAAATTAGCATAACAATTATATTAATAGCAATAATACAATGTCGTATAATTATGAGAAAACGAATTCAAAGCCGATTTGCGGTGCAAATTTAAGCCCACGATGTCCATTTTGTTTAAAGGCGCAGCTTCTCAAATACAAATCATTGTCACGTGCAGAGGTTATTTAGAAAACTTTGCATATCAATATTAAAGATAAAGTATTTTACTTTCCTCGCCTTGGCGTATCAATTTTTTGAAAATATAGTATTAACGTCTCCGTGATAGTGCTTGAAAAGTTCTTATTCAAACGATGCCGTTGCTTCCGGGGGCTAATAGTCCAGCAATTACAATCGACGACGTGATCCAATACCACTCAGTAAAACTTGAATGGATTCCTTGCTCGCAAATTACCGATATAGAACCAACACAAATTGACAACATCTACTACGCTAACTGCTATGGCAAGATACTGGTATTACTTGGAAACAGCGAAGAATGTACGCCAACGCTTGTGAGTGAGTTTGACAGAATATACCAACTTTCGATATACTGTTTCTACAAGGACAATAATGACGTTAGTCAGTTCAGAAGACACAAACATTGGCTTTACGTGCGCAACGAACTCATAAAAGGATTTACAAAATATGAAGACAAATTTTACATGGTTGCTGACAAACCCTTTTATTATTGTTATTCTCGTTATGGATTCTGCGCCGCATGTGGAATACTTCGATGTAGTCCCGTGTGGTGCGTCTGTGGGCATAAAGAATTATCCAATGGATGGACTAGCAAAAATGAGCAGCTTGACGAATTCATTAAGAAATCCCAATTACAAACAAGCTCAGCAAACGATGCCTATTTGGAATGGATTCCATTTGATTGTATTGGGGGATCAGAATATAGCATAGACTTTTATGGACCACCTTTAGATTATTATCGCTCTTATGAAACTAGATTGACTCCGCTTGAAATAACGGATGAGATGGATGGTTTATTCTATGACAAGGTGACTATCAAGTATGAATATATTATGTCTATTATTTAATATTAAATAAATATTAATTTATGCATAATTTTCACTTAGTTGTGTAATGAGCATCCGGATATTCTTGCTACAAATGTTTGGCTTACAATCGGATTTACATATGATACACATAAACAAAAGTATTGTCTGATAAAATGTGAGGATGGAATATGCCTGGCGTGTATACGTCGACTGGAACCCAAATTAAATCCATTCTGTGTTGAATGTAAAGCACCAAACCCTTCTGATTGGACGACTGGCCACAAGTCATTGGATTTATTTATAATGGAATCATGGAGTAATGTGAAGACTGAGTGTGATGCCTACATACAATGGGTAGAGTATTCCCTATTGACAGATGTACAAGAAATGGCCTCACTGCACCATGGATGCACACACACAGCAAAATG
>CAJVPJ010000154.1:0-39340 GCA_910592205.1 Paraglomus occultum
ATAAAATTCCGAGTACCATGTGTAACCAAAAATCGATAATTCGACTATCACGATAATTCGAACGGTGACCCCGGACCAGTTGACTGTATGTATTATGACAACGCGTTCCGATTTGATATCTTTTCCACTGGAATACTTATTACTGTAATCATTTCATAGCATTCACTCGGGAATTAGCACGTAAGTCCGCTTTTCACTGCCCATCCATTTGTCTGATATGATAATGTGGCTTTGTTAGAAACTGTCTGGATGATTATATATTCTCATGCACCTCACCTCTCGATACGTCACATCGCTTCACATCGCGTATCCTAGAATGAGCGAAACCGGTATCAACTACACCAACAGAGACAGTAAGTGGAAAAAATAACTTTTTTTGCAGAGGAACCGTAAGCTTGACTGTCTGTATGCATTTTAGCTATTACGACCCTGTACTTCCAGAAGCACAGCTCTGAAAAATGGACATATCTACATTTTTTGAATGACAACCGCTCTACAATTCTCACGTTACCGCCTTTTGCAAACACATGGACTGGTCTTGATGGTGCATGGAGAACGCGTTTCCTACGGATAGGCCGAACAATGCAAGGATGGAGTGACTTTAAGCGGAAGGTCATTATTTTTCTTTCTTCCTGGCATGTGGTGGCATGTGGTGTGGAATCTCTTGGGATAGGTATTTGTTTCTAGCCTTGCCTGGGAGAGTAAAGAACGGTGCTAGTACCATCTTCTCTTTCCATATCATCCATTCTCTGGACACTGGGGACTCTCATTTGGAGGTTTCATCCTTCAACTGAGTGATGAGAGCGACGCCAAGAGACTCTCCACTCCTCTTTTCGACAGTGGATGCCGAGAGACTCTCTTCACTCCTCTTTTCGACAGTGGATGCCACCCTTTTGATTGTAATAGGCAGTTATTGCTCTAAACGTGAATACATCTAATCATTTGTAATACTCCTGCAAGAACCATAGGAACAAAACCCAAATAAACTTCGTCAGTTTTGGGAAACCATAATTGAAGACCGGAAAAGCAAGATGATGGAGGTATGGAATGAAGAATTGTCAAGGTTCAGATATTTTAAGAACTGATTGCCTGCAATGTGCAAATAGATGAATGTTGCAATCAACTATGAACATGCGAGCATGCATTTGCTGGAGCTTGCACGTGAAAAGAAAACTGAGGCTATTGCAAGTATTATAGAAGAATGTTCCAAAAATCTTGACAGCGCAGCAAGTGTCGACGAGGGGGAAGAGCGGGGCGAGCCAAACGTATGCTTGATGTCAACACTAATTGTATTGGGATCCTAATTTCTGATGTGGCTGATCTGATTCCACTTTATTATAGAAGAAACGAAGTAGATCTGAGAGAATGCCATTGAGCAATCTCACAAATGTGAGCGCTGTGGCTCCAAACTCTTCATTGCCGTGCAACCACCCTCCATCACTGACATCAGGGGATGGGACACGAAGTATCTTATAAAACATCTTCAGGGTGAATTTCCTACCAAATTCATTGAAGAGGACTTTAGAATCTTGAGGGAAAATAGGATTGAGGGCATCGCATTCCTGGCACTGACGGAGGAGAAACTTGAGAGGTATGGTATGAAAGGTGGACCTGCGAATATCATTGTTGACTACATCAAAAAATTGAAGGGTATGTGGCATTCGAGCTGTTTTGTACTTTATTTCTTAAATCCGTCTCTTCATCTAATCGTTTTCTTCAGATGAGCATCCTTCGAGCGAAGTCCACCATTCTCAGGGAAAACCACACTCACAGAGCTTCTCAGTATCTACCTTAGAAGGCTCGGACGAACAGTCATAACCATAACTATCCAAGAAAGTGAAAAACATTTTTCCAGCGAAGAAGCCTTCGATGCTTTCTGGATAGCAGAAGCCGGGATATCTTGGAGCAGCTGTGTCAATGCCGAAGTGCAGACAGACATTTTGGTGGATGAGGCCCAAATCCTGTATAGACATGCTCCTTGGTTCTGGAGCCATTTGAAAATTCTTATGCAGGGCAAGAACTCCCTCATGCGTGTTTTGCTCGTAAGCATGTATGGTGAGCTATCTGGGAATTGCATCAGCACACCAATCACATTCCCACAGTCCCTTGGACTAGATGACCTGCGACTGCCTCGTCGCGAATTTGACACCCTTGTGGAGAACTTCATCAACATTCGTTACAAGCCAGGTTTCACGATCCCAGACTCCACACGAGATGCTGTTTTCAAAATCACGGGTGGGCATGCTGGCCTTGTCCGGGAGACACTAAGGCTCCTGCGTGATCGCAGTGGAGACGGGTGTCGAGGTGACGAGATGAACTGCTTCCTAGTCTCCCCCAGCTATCAGGGCCTTCAGCATCAGGGCTTATGCTCGTTTTACTGGATGCAGAGTTGGGTACCAGATGCTGATGAAATTGAGGTTTTGCGTTAGGCCCTATTCTCCCCGGACCTAACCTTTACTGTCGACATGGTAATAATTTGTGTTACCAACAGATCTTTTTTCTACTAATCCTTGTTTTGCTAACCACTCTTTAACTTTTTTAAGGATCTTCCGAAGTCAGCTGATATAGCCACTCGACTCATTCACCATGGGATCATCACTCATGCAGCTGGAGAGCGCATGCAGTTTGCAGCACCAATCATGCGCATCATGTTAGGCCAACGTCTCTTCTATGCACCAGCTTCGTTGCGCTCGAAATTGCCGGCTGCACGAAACTTCGAAAATTTCCTATTGCGCGGATAATTTTAATACGATCACAGTTCGGCGTGATCAATGCCCCGATGTAGTCATGACCCTGCGAGGCGATGAGTATGAGCACGACGCGTGATGTACCAGATTACTTATGGACAGGTCGTTTGCAATGTACAACAATGTATGCAATAGATATGGAATCATAACAGATATGGTATTGCATATGTACAGTCTACAGTGATGTTTTGAAAATAATTGATTTTATATAATTTTATACGACTTTGCATTACAAACAAAAAACCATAATGCCGTAAAACTTGCGGTTTCTGGCTGTATATCTTGATCGCATGTTATACATGCCCGACCGATCTGTGTAGAAAAATGACAGTCATGTTAGATAATAAAAGCGCGCGTTATTCTCATCCCCAGTGACGTCAAATGTTCACTTTGTCTGGTTTTGTTGCAGTCTGCCCCATATTAGGTTATGGAGTAAGTTTAAACTTAATAGGTATTTATTACTCCAGATTTTGTTATTTTTTTAACACATATTTGGTGGAATAACATCGAAATAAAATACACTAGTACATTTCCCCTTTTGTTTCGCCTGAAAGTGGGGATATAACGGGTTGGGGATATAAGTGTACAATTTATCTTATTGTATAAGGATATTTGTTTCTATAAACATTGGGGATATAACCGGGGGTGAGATATAACTGGGTAGGGATATAAACGGGGTACGAGTGTATACCATAGATCGCCAGATACACGTATAAGTAAAAAACGTAAACAATTTTGTTGAAGCTAGGAATATAGTCTTGACTGAACTTGTAATTACGGTTACTTTCGCATATCTCATAACACTCGGCGGTACCGTACATTGTCGAGGCCGAAGTGCCCTCCAATTCAAAGATATTAATATTATTTCCGTGATATAACACCTCAATTGAGTAACGATCGTGAGTGGACTAAAGACTTGAGAGTACAACAGAGTGGAATTTTGTGTTAATATTATTATTTGTATCAAAGCGGGGCAAGTCTTTCGTCATATAGTAGTTTTACTAGTGTATATGTGTTCCCGTGGCGAACACTTGGAAGGTTAATACCGATGGGGTGTTAAGCGAAAAAGAAAATCTCTCCTTTTTTTTCGAAATTGCTATTACTATGTAAATTGCAATGTTATGCTGTATTTTTAAGAAAATGTCGCGTTATAGTTAGATATTAAATGTTTATATGATATTCCAGAGACACGAAACAAAGAATTCTGAATATGAAATGATGGACGGGAGATCCATGTATCCTATTCACCACAAAGCCGGAGAATACTTAAATTTATCATGTTTATTAGTATAATAAATAATAATTGAAATAGTTTTCATAACTAAAAAATAAGTCTACTTGAATAATTGTAAGTTTCGCATGGATATGATATGGACTATGCAAACTAAATATTGAGCGATGTAAATTCATCTGGTAATACAAGTTCAATTTGTTTAGAATCTAACCAAAAATAAATTAAAATTAATATTAGTGCTCATGATTATTATATTAACATTAATATATTATAATGGCATCAATTTTACTTTCATACCTGAAATATTACTATTACAGCTGTTTCTTGGTGTAGGTAAAGATTCTGTTGTTAATAACTTGCTTGAATATTTGTTCTCTTTCTCAATACGTGATATTGGGTCAACACTTTCTCTCTTATAGACAATATTCCAAATAGCAGATTCTTGCTGATATCGCTTACTAACAAGTTTCTGAATATCCTTCTTAATTTTTCCAGCACTTGGACGATTGTTAGGTTCAGCATCACAACATTCCTTGGCAAGCTTTTTGTATGGCTCTGGTGCTGAATCAGGCATATATGGTCGTAATCCATTGCAAATGTCTTCCATCAGTTTGTAATCAAATGCTCTATTTCTAAACGGTGGATCACCACTGGCAATCTGATGCATAAGAATGCCTAAAGCATATATATCTGATTTTGGGGTATGTTTGTATGTATGAAAAACTTCTGGTGCAATGTAAGGTAAAACTCCTTGAATTGTTGAGGATTTTGATCCAGCCGAGTGCACTGATTGAGAGAGTCCAAGATCACACACATAAGAAATAAAATTGAATTTGGAAGAAGCAGCTTCTACTTCCGAGCTAGATATGTAATCCAGCAATATATTTCCTCCATGTAAATCACAATGTATTGAGCCCGTGTCATGGATAACCTCCAAGTTAGCTGCAACGCGTTTTACAAGCTTTGCTTTCATTTTCCATGTCAAATGGTTGAAATTATGATCCAAGAAAGACAAAAGATTGCCACCTTCAGCATATTGCATTACAATCATATATTCATTGGTTTCTGGTCCTCGTGCAATACCATATATTTGAAGAAATTTCTTGAACTTGCAATTCATGTAATTTTTAATCTATTAAATGAATTATTAGAAAATGCTTTGTCAATACCAGACATTGAAATCAAAAAATACAATTTACCTCAGAAATAAATGATTCAAATGTCTGATCAAAGTTTTTCAATTGTTTCAAAGCAACAACTTGATCTGGTTTATCTTTAGAACCAGATCTCAGTTTGGCCATATATACTGTTCCATAGCCACCTGACCCAATTTCCTTAATTTCATAAAGATCTTTATATTGCATCCAACTAATATTGTATTCAGGATCCAACTTTGCAACTTGTATTACATTATCTAAAATTGAATGGATTTCACTGTAGAACACAAGAAAGTAATCTTTTGTTACTGGCTCTTGAGTGATACCAATGATCCAGATGTTATCTGGTGTTAATATCTTTGGATATTTTTCTACTAGCTGTAATTGAATTAATTAATATAATAATAAGAAATAATTAGTATTATAATTAGTGAACAATCCAAAATAATATTGTTAATTGTGTTCGTTAAAATAAATACCTTACCTGATTAAAATCGTATGATTGAGCATCTTGTCCATTCACTACTTTCTTGAGAAAAACTTGTATCAATTGGGAGCCATCTGTTATTGGCTTTGGCCAATTTGCTACATGTGAACATCCATGTGCTAATGATGGCATCTCATGCACATCTATCAACTGAGAGAAATGTATCCATTGTAGGTAACCATCATGTGGTTGCAGCATATTATGCCATGATGCCATTATGAATGAGTCTAGAGATTTGTTGCCAGTGGACCAACTGGGATTTCTTAGATTTTTACACCAAAAACAGAAATCCTTTATAGTAGGATATAAGCGACCAACACAAAGAAGACACAGCCTCATTCCATTTTTGCTTTGTACTAAAGCATACTTTTGCCTTTCTGGGTGATATGTAAAACCCCATGTAATCCAAACGTTTGGATCAAGCAGATCTGGATAGTCTTCACATAACTGTAGAACATCATTATTAATAAATACGTCAAATCTAACAAGTGACTAATAATAATGATACATATTAATATACTAATACAGACTATCAAACTAATTACTGACCTTGTCATAGAACGAATCATCTTCTAGATCCGCATTCTCAAGTAAAATCAGCTCTACGTAAGAACTAAAGGGTCTATTCCTAAAACGCGCATAAGCATATTGTCGGGGATCATTCTTATCCACACTCATAAATTCATCTGGCGTCGTTTGACAAAGAAGAGCGATTGGATTATATTGCAAGTAAGCATCATTTGCAGTCTTTGTCAACATTTGCGCTTTCTTGATAAATTCATCAAGCTTTTTGCAGTTACTAGTCCAACCACACGCTAATTCTTTATGACCGCAAATGCACCACGCTGGATTGCATCTAAGCCTTCCGCATGCGGAGCAAAATCCATATATAGAAAATTGTATATGCAAGTTTTTATCAGCTACCATGTAGCAATTGCTTTCAATCATTGTAAATCCCCGTATCATCGTAGGATTGCGTACCGAAATCCAAAAAGAATATAATTGAAATTGTTTTCTGTTGGGATGATTTATATGTTTTTGTGTTGGTAGCGCGTATATCGTAGCAAACTTGTTTATAAACTCATGTGTACATTCATCCTTAGTTCCCATTAATACTAGCATCACCACGGATTTGCCATATGGTTGATTGCACACGGCATGATAAACTTTTGGTTCGATAAAATCCTGAATTGGTTTTATGTCAGAAAATTTTGAATAAGATATCCATTCGAGATTGTCAACCACTTTTAAGGTTCCATCATCATAAATTTTCGAAGCTTCGATCAACTGATCAATTGCGGGACATCCTGAACTGTCCTCATTAACCGCCAAGTTGTTGTCAACTTCCGCAACTGATTGTTCGATAACTGTTAACATTCTTTCCTGTGGTCATAAAATTGTAAGCCAAATGCTGAGTTAATATAAAATTGAGCCGATTGTCTAATAATGTGACGTACTCTGTGCCTGCCAAGACATAATCAAACTTATTTTCATTACCATATATGGAAAATTAGGCGTAACGGCTCATTGTTTTTATTTTAACAATGCACGAATCGTCACGACGACTGTCCACGTTATCTCTAATAACGAACACATTTTCAAACTCGTCTTTCTTATTATTATTATAGTTCGCATTACAGTCGACCCTCTCTAATATCCACCCCGTTAATATCAACCTCTCTCTATTAGCAACAGTAATTGCAGAACATATTCAAATTCTATCGCATATATCAAATTTGATATCATACTCCGTTGATATCCCTATCAACACATATTACTATAATCGTTAAACGCCTTAAATCACCAAATATGTCAGGTCTTAATATTCCTATTATTATTGACAAAAAAAGCTAAGTCGCGGAAGTATGTTACTCGTACATTCTTATCAACGATACTTTGATAAACTCTTTGAGACTGAAAGACAATAGAATATTTTATCATTCAACGAGGCGTTATGCGTAATCATGCACGAATAAATAAACGATCGAGGTGTTGCATGTACAAGTGGCTCTGGATATAAGAACCTTTCGAGATAAGAAGCTTCGATATAAGAAAGTATTTTTGTCTCGTTATTGAAATTTGTTGGACCCCGATCACTTTCTTATATCGAGAGCCACTTGTATACTGTATGAGGTCGATGTTCACATGATTGATATTTCTTAAAAACGCCATTTTCACCAAAACGTAATTCTGTCGCCTGCCAAAAAAATTGGGGAAAAAAAATTATAAATAGGGTATCCAAGTTTTTCCAAAAAGAAAGGTTCGGTTTTTTTGTTACTGTCAGAGTTATATTGTACTCAAATAGTTAATAACTGGTTGCGAACCTGAACTGTCAACAAATATTCTCACTACAGCATGCGATCAGTCCGAGACTAATGATGTTCGAGACACTCAATCAAGATACCATGGCTCAAGACACCATAACTCAAGACGTTATCGGCACACTTGACGCCCTTCATCTTGACGCTCCCAATTACCACTAGTAGTACAATATCCAACCTACCCGAAACTATGGAGTCCCTCCTCGCATATGAGGAAGAGCCCGGTCAAGTGCAAAGGTTTCTTGGTAATGGGTTTTTTTAAGTAAGGTTAATGCTAAAATATTTCTTTAACATATTTATAGCTCGCAACTGCCAGAACGCTTCAGGAGGAATGCCTAGAAAAATTGCTGACATTGAATTCGAATTTGACGACGAGATCGGATTTAACTTCATATTTTTTTACAACGCACTGGACAAAGGCGAATTTGCTGGACAGATGATCAATTGGACTACATTCTTGAGACTATGCCTGGTGCTATCCGATCAGACACGTCTACCATGTAGTAAGCCAGCGAAGATGGTGATTAGTCAGCGTACTAATAATGGAGCCGATTATAAGGTTCGAATGTGTAATGGACGAGAACCGTTTACAATTCTAAGTTATTTTTCCAAATAACAGATCACAGTTCGCGTCAGAAGATCTAGTGAAAATAATTTAATCGCTCTGCTTACACATTATTTTTATGACGAGGAAAATGGTCGGTTATCGTTTTGGTGACACAAAATTTTTTTGTTCTCAGCAGTACACATCTTGGTAGTTTTGACCTCAAGTGCAAATTTCTCGATCATGCCTTTTTGACAGATCAGGACCCAAATAACAAAATGTATACGTGCGTGGTTGATACGGGTGCACCAGAAACGATCTTGCCATATTATGTTAAAAAGGTGCTGGGAAGAAGGGGTGGAGTACAATGAGATTAATAGCTGGGGTATCGGTTTTGAGGTGTCTATTGGCGACGGCAATAATTGGATCAAGTGGGTTCGAGCCAAACTCCTACTCTGGGCAAGTTCGTTTTTGTAACTAAAATTTTCCTAAATTTGTTAATTCGTTGCTCTTAGCACAGTTTTGCAAATAAAGCGTATTTTTTGTTGTATAGTATCAGAGTTATGAATAAATAAATCGAAAACCCAGAGGTCGAGAGCAAGAGATACATCTGGTGTCTTGCAAGCTATGGTCGATTTACACCTAATGGCAGCATAACTTTGGATATAGTAACCATTCTACAAATACTGAAATAGTCACCTATTCCACCTGAAGGAATAGATTTCCCCGCGCTATGAGGACCCTCTCAAAATTAATCCTACGCAACGCGGCGCCTCACCTCGGCCACTGCCACCGTATTTCTTCCGCTTTGCTTGAGCGGGTTCGCGTTCTAGTCGCTCTTGTTACATTAGTAGCCACTCCAATGCAATTCGTCTCCTGCTTGTATGTTGCTGACCGCAGGCCTAGGGTTAGGTACAAACGGTCAAAGGTTAAGTCGCTCGAATGTTCAAACTCGTCTGCGTTATAATGTTAATACAAGGCGTGGACCCGTGCAAGCTAAGAAAGTAGTATCAGAATATATCTAAGTTGTGACGCGCATTGTAATTTATTTATAATTATACCCGGATTGTTCCACAAACATAAAAATTTCTTTTTAACAGAATTCTCTGTACATTGATTCATTTCAACGAACATGCCTAAAAGCAAATCAAAAAAACACAGATCCTCAAAGGTCAAGTCATTGGCCCCTCAAACGTCTAAAATAAAAAGAAAAATGAAAGCGAAGTCCTTGGTTAGTGTCTGCAGAACCCGATTATTATCATTTCAATAGTTAACAATTGCGTTGATCTTGCAGTCCAGAATACCGAATGTATTGCCCATAGTTGAAGGAGTTGAAGAGACAGAAGTTGGAGAAGAAGACATTGATTTTTTCAAAGAGCATAGACAATTTGCTGGGTTTCTCAATACATTCGACGCAATTGCTCTGCATAAGTAAGTAATGCTTAAATCTTTAATATTATGTTTTAAAAAAAAAACTACTTACTTATTTTCATTCTTTAAGAAATCCAGCAAAGGAAACAAATGTGCCTATGATTCGCTCGACCCATGAGGATAACAGGTCGATTGATACGACTCCACTCACTTCTGAAGACGAAGATTATGAAGTGAAGCAAACTTTTATGAATCATTCAGACGAAGAGCAAGAATATGAAAAAGCACCGAGGAAAATAGGGAAATCATGGACGAAAGAGAATGAAAAGTTACCGATTAAGCTACCTGATGGAAAGATACAGATTATCGCGGCAGATGAAGGTATGTTGTAATCTTTTCATACGCAATGCTTCGATCGGCGAATTTTTTAGTCATTAAATTTGATTTTAAAGAGAACGTTGATAGAAATGAATTAGGAGGCCAAGATTTAGAGCATGCGTCGACCATTGATGACAAAGTTAATCTCGAAAAACTGTCGATTGAGCCAAGCATCAAAGAAATACCAAAATCCAAGCTATCAAAGGAACAATATATAATTCAAAAAAAGAAGAACTTGCTGAAATTTCGCAAGCAATAATTGCGGATCCGGAACAAAACGTATGTTTTCTACGTCTACGTTCGTGTCATTATAATAATATATTATAAGTAGGGAAATACTAGTTTTGCAAAAGTCAATCTTTTTATGATATATGGTACAAATTCTAGTCATCATAAATTAATATCACATATTGGAATTCGTATTAGATTGTGCGATTGAAAAAATTGCGCGAAATTGCAAACGACAAGAATTTAACTGTAAAGAAAATGAGTATACGGGTTCAGTTGGCTGTTTACAAAGATATTATTCCGGGGTACGTCATTGATGATTCACAGTATGCTTTGATGTGTACAGAAAAAAACGGGTTTGGGAATATACAGTTAGCTTGCATTAACTGGATACGATGCCTAATAAGTCGACAAAATACGTTTGCAGATATCGGATACGCAAGGTGACAGAGAAGGAAAAGGCCGCTCGGGTATGCATATCAAAAACCGCTTTTTTTTCACGATTTTGAAAGACTAGAAAATGAATCGTTTTAATCATTTTGACGTAATGAAAGGTGACAAACGAAGTCAAAAAACTAAGACACTATGAAGAGACTCTGTTGGTCAATTATCAAGCGTACCTGCAATTACTTAGTAACGAAGTAAAAGGTATGGTAATACACAAGAAATAAATTACAAACGTAAAAGATGAGGATACTAATCAAAGATTGACATTAGCTGGTACGACCAATAAACAAAATGCAAAGGAAACAAGCGCCTTGGTCGCAATGCAATGCATGTGTGATCTCTTGATGTCCGTCACACATTTTAATTTTCGACTGAATTTATTGACTGCAGTTATAACCAGAATGAGTACTAGTAAAATTAATGAGGTATGTAATTCAAATAGGTAAAGCAGTATGTACTTATTGCTGACTTTATTACTGTGCTGAAAGACTGATTCACGGTACCCAACTTTCAGATGTTTTCCATTTGCCAAAAAGCCATCATTAAAGTATTTCAGAACGACGTATCTGGGGAAGCTAGCCTTGACGCCGTAAGGCTATTGTCCAAGATGATCAAATCAAGAGAATATGCTGTACATCCCGAAGTAACTATTTTATAAACGATCTTGTTCCATTTGCTGTTTATTGTCATACTCTACTGACGTTGTATCTTTGGAAGGTTTTAAACACATTTCTTCATCTCCGTCTCAAAGACGAGCTTTCTGTTGCAAAAGACGACAATACTGATGTAGCTAGAAATAAAAAAAAGAGGAAAGGTGACAAAGTGCATTTGTCAAAAAAAATGAGAAAAATTGCCAAGGAAAAGAAGCTGATTGAAAAGGAAATGAAAGAGGCCGATGCCGTTGTTGATAAAGAGGAAAAAGAGAAAATGGTTAGCGAGTAGTAGCATGTTTTATTGAGATATCTAGCATGAATTAACTGCTAGCCGACTATTTAGCAAACAGAAACCTTGAAGCTGGTTTTTGCAACATATTTTCGCATTCTGAAACGTGCCAACACGTCTCCTTTGCTGCTGCCAGTACTCGAAGGATTGGCAAAGTATGAACCGTAATTCGTAGTTCCTTCGATTCTCTTACCGTTTCTTATTATTTATGGTTACTTGCTTGTAGGTTCGCACATTTGATAAATGTAGATTTCTTCGACGACTTACTTAACGTGCTTCGAAAAATTGTGACTGAGACAAACGGAGAGGTTACCGATGACGACGACGATGTTCCAATGAGTGATACCAGGCGTACTCTATTATGCATTATAACAGCATTCCAACTACTTTCCGGTCAGGGTATGTTATCACTAAAAATCATAAAGAATATGGTATCTCTTACGAGACCACCCATCTTCGAAGGTTTTTTTGTGGAAAGGGACGTTCTTACACAATATTAATTTTCAGGCGAAGCGTTGAATATTGATCTAAAGGACTTTTACACAAGTTTTTATGCAGTACTCTTCCCACTTGCATTAAATCCGAATATAGAAAGTAGAAATGATATGAGTGTCGTAAACTCTCAAAAGAACAAGTCCGCACACACAACGGGGACGGATACCGAGTTGGAGATGTTGAGAAAAGGGCTAGATTTTATATTCTTCCGAAGAAGACAGGTAAATGTTTATTTCATTCATTAACGCCACATTCTGCTGCATCTCATTATTATATTTTTCGTGATATTTCAGATACCGCTTGACCGATCCGCGGCATTCATAAAGCGGTTGTCAACATCTTGCTTAAATTGGCCTAGCGAGACTGTGCTTTTGTGTCTGAACACAATACAGAGATTGATTCAGGTAATTATGATAGCGCTTCTTTTTTGCTTTTCCCTCATGTATGGTGGTTTAGATTCGTCAACTTTTTTTAAACACTACAGAAACAGCAACGTCTAGACGCCTTGTTGGATTCAGACGACTTGTCGAGCAATGGAATATATATGCCCGAGTTGGACGAGCCTGAATTGTGTAATCCCTTTGCTACTAATTTGTGGGAGTTATGCTTACTCGAGGTAAATACAAATGATCTATTGTCGACTGTGAATAATACGTGTCGTATTCATGAGATCTTTTATATCATCCAAGAACCACTATGATCCAAAAGTAAGATCAGCAGCAACGGCGCTAGCTAATTTCGCCCCCCGATCCGAAAACGGTTGAAACTAACAAAAATGTACCGGACTCGCATACATTTGTTCGATTATAATTTTTATTAATGTCCATACAAGTAATTAAATTTACATGAATGGGTAGATTCACGAGCTACGCATATATGATAAGCAATAATAGATTTATAATGGTGAATGTATTTAACTGAAGTCTTTTTTGGAGTTTACCAGAAAGCAAGTAAAACGGTTCATGTTCGCAATTAGTACTTCATCCATTACGTCTGATTACAGATGTTCAGAGGAAGGGCTGTGTTATAGGAAATGAGTTAGTGGTTATCTATTCCATAACAGCAACTCATTTTAAACAAACTCACGTTTTCTATAGCACAGGTTTCCTTCAATCGACGCAATTCACCCAGTGAACATTGAGCAGCTCGAAGCACTTGTATTGTCCCAGGTGATTGTTTATGTTTACTGTTTTTTGTAATCATCTTCCCTGATTTTTTGATTTTTCTAGACTCGTATACCTTTACCTTGCTTATATTAGTAAATCTTTGTAATCTCTTATGACAGTTGTTTTGATCGTCGATAGGAGCGAAATAATCAGGGATAGTGGTTTTATGCAAGAGTGGGCTGAGCGAATCATTCATCTCTGTGTCGTCGTAGTCAGGCGTGGTGAATCGATCGTGATGCATCAATTGTCGTTCAGGCGTTTTAGTGAAGTCAGTTGGAGTGGTGCTCTTTCGTTGGTGGAAGAAGTCGCATACGGATATTGGGGACCTAGGTTCTATCACTTCATCTTCCAGTAAAAAATCCACGGACATTTCTGCTTCCTTCTTTGCAATATTTTTCCAAAAAGCGTTTAATGACGCTTGATCACTGATGCCTGCCATGAAGTTTGCTTGCTGACGAACCGAGTCCTCGTTTAATTCCCAATGGCCGTGGTGTCGTGGTCGTTGTTGTTGTTGTTGTTGTTGTTGTCGTTGTTGTCGTTTGTTTGTTGTTGTTTTTCGTAATATAATAATTTGGATCAATAGATCAGATGGACCAATAGGAATTCTAGAAGTTGTTGATCATCATCTGAATATCATGTGACTAAAGATATTGACTGAGACTAAGATCATTCGGAAGACATTGTAAATAATGCTAGAAAGTGGGAGTATAAGGAAATTTGTAATGGGAGTTATATGAAATTCTGCATCCAAGAGGATGAGGCAGATGCAATAGAGAAACAGCTAAGTTTTGAAGGACGCCTCATAAACATTGTATTAGTGCACAACTTTTATAACAATAAAGACTTGTAACAATTATGATAGTAACTACCTTTTTTATTTCTGTTCAATAGTAACATGTTTACTATTTGACAGTTATAAACTCTATCAGAATCGCAGTGTAAATTTTCAACTTTGATTTATTCTTACACTGAACCATTGGTAGAAGGAGTTGAAGGACGCACTTATCACTTTCTTAAATGGAAAAAAACTTTGGCCTTAACGAAAATGAAAATCAAATTATTTGTGATCAGGGGATTTGATGGTGTTAGCTTTCTACGAAGTGAGGTTTGATAAATGTAACATTCGAACGGGACAAGAGCTAAGCTTGTCAACTTGATTAATAATTTAAACAACCAAAGTAAGTTCTATCATAAAATTTGTTTACGCCTCGTGTGTTTTCAACAGACGTCTTTCAACACAACTATTTTCATAATCTTTATTACTCATTTCTATGATTTACCTGTCTGTTATACAATCATAAAACAGAATTCTTGCGCTTTTCTTATCGTCAAACTCGCCCAAAAAACACATTTGCGTTATCGTAGAGCAATCCGGTGCCACTGGTAAGTGAGCGTAATAAATTTGGATAGACGCGTTTTCCAATATGTTTTGAAGATTCAGCTGGTGAAGGGCGTATTTCGAGAATTTGAAATTTATAGTGTATATGGAACGATAGTAAGAGTTTGGGAAGGTTAAGCCGAAAACTCTACCACATACAGTATAACATTTTACATAATTCTAATCATAGAAACACTTATTTCTTTTCGGTACGTGATTTGGTTTATGTAAAAACACCGGCTAAGTCATTAGCATAGAAGCATTACCATCATGTTATATTCCCGAATTTTATATGTATTGCGAATGAAAACTTGACATTGTTGTTTTTCCTAATTAATATTTTTTCAGGCCGAAGACACTATCTTTTTATCCTGTGCGCGTTATGACTGTCTCCCACCTGCCCATCAGCCGAAGATTTGGAAATGTTTCCAGTAGAACAGGCTTCGAGTGCCGCCCAGAAAAAACGTTCTAGATCCGGAAATAACGAATCAGACACACTAAGTCGTCTAGCAAAAAAAGAAGACATCTAATGAGGAGAGTGATTCCGCAAAGCTTATCAAGGAGCTAAAGGATAATAGTATCAATCAAGAATTGACATTTGCCACTCAGTCGCCTGAATTCTTCCCTAACGAGTAGTTAGAATTTTTTGTCTATATGTATGTCATGTAATAGCGATATATTTTGTATATTATCCTGGTGGCGTATCGAGACAAAAATAGGGCAAGATCATCGGTGACACTCGGAACTCAGATCTTTCGGTGGCGTTAAATTTTCGTGACGCGAATCATAATAAACAATTTTATAATACGGTATTAATATCTTTGGTTCTTCACCGAAGTTGCTACTATATAAAAGTTACACTCCAGGCGATTTTATTCGAGTTTATACATGTCCGACATCGCAATCCAGCGAAATATTGGTGAGTCATATTTGATTTTCGAACATGCTAACATATATGATATGATTCGCATTTCTTTTTTCGTGCATAGATGTGCTAACTGCCGAATCCATTTCCCACAAGACATCCTTGCGAACAAAACTTTCTCTCTACATCGATGCACACCTTTATATAAATTCCAAAGGAATAGTTTGACAAAGTATGGGGAAGAACTCTACGCGTTTATGGTTGCACAAATGACAGATTCAACTACTGTGATTACGGAAGAGGAGGCCGATATGTTTAACGGACGTGTAATCAGTGTCCAAATTACGACGATTAATCCTTCCGAATGGACAGGTATATGAATGGATTATGATTATATGTGGCATCGTTTCGTTAACAGGCGATCTGAATAGGATTGGCTGGGAGTCCGTTGATAGTAGAAATCATGTATAAACCGCGAGGTAAAAAATTCTTGAGTTTCAATGAATATTAAAACTTAATTGATAGTAATTGATATGCAATGCAAGGGCGTACGGCTGATCAAGTGTTTTACGTGATTCTCTTGCCTGACGTAAATGGGGATGGGGATGGGGATGAGGGTGGGGATGAGGATGGGAATGACGCGACCGAAGACGATCGTAAGTTGCCTTTCACCCACATTTTACTTTTACGCATAAGATCTATTTTTTAACGCTGATTTCGTAACTCAATTCTTTTATGTCGGAAATCGTTTCTCACATGCCTAGCCATGTTCACTCGCTTCCCAATGCTTCTTATTAAGGCGCCGCCGAAGTTGGCTGAAATTATTTTCGAATGGCTTCAGACAAGGTTTGATTGCAGAATATGTCGATACAGATTACAATCGGCACAATTGAGATTTATTGCTGAAGAGTGGGCGAAGAGTGCATTCGGACAGGGTAAGAGAACTGGATTGACTGTTGGATTTGGAAATTTGTAAGGTAATACAAAAACATTCATGGTAATTTCTTAGAGCAACTTGAAGCAAATAATGTCAAGTCACTTGAACTGAGTTACAGTCTTCCAAATATTGATGAGCTAAAAACCATGACTGTGAATATACCATTCGAAGACGTTAAACGCATATACAACGGGTAAGTGTACACGTCATCCAACTTGCAAGAGATGTAATACTCACAAATACCCATAATTCGTTTTCCCAACACAGGTGTACGACATCCTCAGAAACAGACGGGAGTAATTATCCAATCATTATGTGTATTATTGAATCCAATTTTAGGATGTAACACTTTTCTCCCGCTTGAGTAGGACTCATGCAAGCCATCGAACATCATATCTTTCACATATCACGAATCAAATTATCTTCATTAGTACTCTCGCGCATTGGGACAAATACGATTTATTTGGCTGGTGAGGGGAAAGCGAAAGTAAGTTATTGTGGAATATAAAGCCGCAAGGTCTAGTCAATTGTAAAATATTTTAATGGCATTAATTATGACATTTTTAGTTCTTCTTGTTGAAAGATACGAATACGACCGTAAAAGTACTCGAGCAGTTGATTGCCATTGCCAAGTAATAGAATATTCGTAACACACTATTAATGACCTTGATACATTAAACCCCAAGAATTAGACAATTTTCTTTACGTTAGCATACAAAAAGACAAACAACTTTCTTTCTTCCTGACTCACTTTTGTCGTGTTATAATACGTAACAAGTCGCCGCACTTGTACATTTTATTCTAATATTCACCGCCTTCTAGCATTTGCGTCCAATCCCACTTTTTCCATTTCTTCACAAATTCTTGTACGCGTTTATGTTTATCGCGAGGATTCAGTTTCTTGGGCTTGCGCCAGCGATCCGGCGGAAGATCGCACATTCCTGCGACGATTTCCTACATGATTTCACTGATCAGCTGTCATATCGAAGGGATTGAAGACAACGGCATCCTTCTGACTCACCTTGCCAAACCATTCCGGAAATTTCTTCGCGTTCTCAATAACGTGACCCATTCCCCCATCAACATTAAACCACACATGAAAATACGGCAAATCCTTCACCATTTTATTTCGAAAGCCTTTCGCCGTATCGATTATCTTTTTGTTCTGCGTCCACTCACCGGCAGTAGACAATATTGCTTCTCGGAAGAATGCCGGAGCGTCTTGAGACAGATTCCAAGGAAGTGGAATGCATTCAATTATGGCGTGTTTTTGATATTTGAAAGATATTACGGTTTCGAAAAACAGTACGCCACGGTCTTCTGAGTGAAACATTTGTATCAGACATTTCATAAAGTTCTGTATGATTGGAGGTATAAGTTATTAAACCATAAGCTAAACGTGTGAGCAAGTAAGCGTGAAATCTGACGTTTTATGGAATTTAAGATATTACACGCTAAGTCCCGTTTCAACATACTCTAATCTCATCCCAAGTATCATCGTCAAGTTCCAAAGTTGTTAAACAGTGCTGAATCGGTACAATAAGACAATGGCCAGAAGTCATTTCGGTTACAGTGCTGAGGGCCAAATACGTCTTTGTTCCGAGAGACACCATAGGTGCAACAGGCGATTTGTCTTGGCCAAAACAATAAGGACAAGAATTGATGAAATCCTGAGATTTTTTGAAGTCTAGAAAAGGGAATAGGAGAACGAATAAGAAGATGACGAGAATATATGTAAAAAGTATCATCTTGCTATTCACTCACACCTTGAATAGCAAACTGTCGCTTTTGCTCGATAGTCTGTTCCTTTCCTCTTGCCATCTTATCTGCATGTTCATCCAAATAATCCAAATCATCCTATAAACGGAAAGGAGGTTCATAAAATCCATCTAAGTCAATTCTCAACTTAATCCCACAAGATACACACATCTAATTTACAGACTACGAACCTCAAACTTTTTATCACCCATGATCCTCCCAGCCATCTGCGCGTCCATTGATTTTCCCGTTCCCAGACGTTCTTGCATAACGAGATGTTGAAGCTGAAGCTTGTCATCGTCTTTGAAGTAGTGAATTCGATTCCCAGTTTCATCATGTGTATCAATCTTGAATGAAGGCAAAATGTGAACATAAATACATATTGATAAGTGCAGGAGTGGAAATCAAATAAATGTGTCGAAATTTAACCTTTTCTTTTCGTTTTTGCCGCGGCGAACCAGCGTGTTGAAGCGATGAAGACGATGCAGAAGGATTAGTTGTATCGTATAACCTTCCCCTACTGTCGACTATCGGTACAATTTCCACTTTATTCTATTCGTTAAATATCGAGATAAACAACCGTAAATTAGACTTGTATGTTTTAAATCTGTAAGCTTTTTTCGCAACCCGTTTATATTCGTACATTTCCCTCAGCTCGCTTTTTTTCCATTTCGTATTTCTTTTCTAATTCTTCGGCGTTTGGCGAATTCGTGAGTTTGGCGCGCAAAGCTTTGGCTTTTAGTCTGTTCAGTTCATCTGCTGATAAGGTCGGATTGGAGGCTAATCGTGGAGCCACTGATGGTATTAGTTGTGTGCGGTAAGGTATGCCATCATCTGACGGTGAGCCGGACGGTACTCAAAACAGAAATGACGAGCTGTTAGCCAAACAAGATCATTGATATAGCTGTCACAGGGATAATTTCTTACTTTTTTGCTCGTAATTCTCCACCTCGTGAGATAACTCTACTTTCTTCTCCACCCATATGGCTTCGCTCTCTTCGTCTGTGTTCGAGCAAGAATCACTGCTGGTACTTTCTGTATCCCTCTCTTTACGTTCTTGTCGCTGCCTTTTTCTCGATCTTTCCTTTTCCTGATTCTTATTTTTTCTATCAGATTTTTTGCGCTTTTTGTGGGATCTTTTTTTTGAGCCTTTAGTTTTTTCTGAAGTTCTTTTGGACTTGTTTGAGGGTAAAGTTTCCATTAAGAATTTGACCCATGGCAGGATAAAATATTTAATTACAATTTTATGATCATATGACATAGTTTTCGAATTAAGGTTAGTATTAGTGCTACCGATCGACCTTAAATAACAGCTCTCAAAAACAAGGTCTAATTAGTTCGCCAATATTAGTTTTGTCAAAGAAAGAAGGAATATTCACGATAATGACAGGCGCGTCAAGTTTCAAACAGTTAAACTTTACATGTTTGTAGGAAACGGTACTGCATACAGGATTATAGAGCGATAATGCTTTTTCATAAATAAGACTGGGTCCAACTCAATAACTTGTTGAGACCTTCCCACAAATATGTTATGCTTGGTAAATATTTTCACTCAATGAAGCAGTTGATATCTTGTTTCAATCTTTCTTGAATTTATTGCTTGAAAAGTGTTTGAGTTATAGTTCGGAGTTTATGATAAAGCTAAGTGTAATCGGCAGTAGTAACTCACAGATTTTAATAGTGAAAGTGAACATGAGATTGAGATTGTTATTTTTTTGTAGATAATAAACTTATGCTGTCGATAGTATGTTACAATATGATTAAGTGTAGTTTGTTTTTTAAGGGTAATATAATGTTGGTTTTATACTAATTTCTAATCATCTGGTTGAAACAGGTGATCGCATGACGTGTACTTGTATTACATAAAATGGCATAACAAAAAAATTTTCTTTTTCGATAACTCAATCTTGTTCTTTCTTTAAACCCCTTTACTGTGCAAGACGCGCGTTATTATTGTTCATTTAGTCGTCCGTCATGACACGTTGAAAAATCTCAACCAAGACCGTTTACTCAATGCCCTTAGGTGTAAAAATCGGATATCTTGAAAGCGCATCGGGCCACATGTTGTGGATCGTTTACCTTTCGGGATACGTATCCGAAGGGACGCTGCCACTAGGAGTAAATCGCGGTTATTCAACAAAACCCCTGTTACCGAAAAAAAGTCAAGCCAAATTTGGCTTCCTGTGGTGAATAGGATACGTTTGGCAATCGTGGTTCCGGCAATCGTCGCTGGGTAACATAGCTGCGCTGTCGACCTGAGTTGGTACGATTTTACTGCATGTGAACGTTCGATATCCGTTCCGAAAGGTGATGTAACTCGGACTGTGTGGTGAATAGGGTACATGGACCATAGCATTGAAAGCGCATCGTGGCCGCAACTTGCGTATTTTACGTCTGTTGTGAAACGTTCTTCTTTGGTCCTTGACGCGAGGATTCGTTCACTCATTCTTTTATAATTCTTATTTTAGGACCGAACGAACCGACGTTATGACATTCAAGCAGGTTTCTTGAACCGAACTGACTAGTGACATCGCTCGAAGACTTGTACAGTCACGGCGGCGTTTTTCATGTCTCAACATGCTTTTTGCATCTGTCTGAAAGCTTAATTGCTGGACCGACTAAACAGTAAGTTAGCATGATAGCTGATGACGGCTAATGCTTTTTGCATCAGGTCTCGATGACTTGAAAACAATAAAGTGGATACAATCAAAGTTCCATTGTTACAATTTGCTGGCGTTTTCGGACAGCTGTTGATAGAAGACATGGTACATGGCTTTTATGTTCTTTCCCGGTTCAACATTCGAGTTACCAACAAAACTGGCTCACGTCGGAAAGTTAAAATCAACAATAAAAATTAACCATGTAATGGTAAGTACTAAAAGTTGGTTGATTGGCAAATTATTTTTTTTCCTATCTTGACATCAAAAAAAAATGACATATAAATTAACTATTTTGCATAGGAAATATATAAAAAAATCGATTAAACTGAACCATGGTGGACACCAAAAAATAAACCTCAAGTATTAACTGCGATTGAAGAAATGGAGCAACTATTCCGTCTCACCAACAACAATCAGCGACCTCGTCTCACCAACAACAACCGAAACTTATACCTCCTATAATAAATATCATAAATATAATAATTGACCACGACGATACTACTGAGCTGGTCGCTCATCAACCTCCGACGTGCAACCCTATCCATCAACGTACGGTGTCGATCAGACATGGGATGGGTTTGAAAATGGTCTACAAGTGCACGTATTAGCACGGGCAGTCATTGTTATAGGTCGCTGACCATTCATGACCTTAGAGCATCTACTCTAATAATCCTTTGGTAGCCGTACATTGGATAGAAACGCATAATCCATCTCTATTTATAGCAATCTTTTTAGCAATTTCAAAATGAAAAAAATGCCGATTTGCACAAACAGGGCACCAAGTATATTTATATATTGTTCTATTAGGTGGAGCATCCTATTCATGATTTTTAGAACACTTCCATCTTAATGGTGTAGAAATATTAAACCATTACGAGCTCTAGCAATATTACAAGCATCATTTTTAATCGCATTGAGAATTAGCAAAGTTATATATATATAAGCTTTTATTTAAATTCTATACAAAAAAATGAATTGCACTTTAAGAATAAATAAGAATCAAATCAAATAGATCTAAATCCCTAAATTCCATATAAATTACATATAACCATACCTCATCCTTTTTTTATCTGTTTCGTTGGAATTTTCTCGTTTATTGTTTATGTTTTCCGATTTTTAATTGCATTTGATATTTTTTGTTTAGAAGGTCCTTGAAAGAAATTACCGATATCGAAATTAAAAGTTCATTGATTGAACCCAACATGTCCAACTACAGTGCCCGAAATTGTAAACGAGGGTCCACTGGCTGAGCCGTGCTCCTTAGTTTTCTTCCATTTTCGCGCTACTTTACAATCGGCCGTTTACCCTAGGGCAAAAGAAAAATTAGTAATATTCTCTCAACTAGTACTTTTACAATCCTTTGTCTGGTATATGTCCCACCGGTTGCCCCGAAGACTTGAATATCAGATGAACCCAAAGTTACCCAATGTCCCAGAGGGGCTAGTGTTGGTCACCCCGAAGTTACCTGGTGGTCCAACACTAGCTGTATGGCTGAACCCGAAGTCTTGAATTATAGGATTCTCTAAGGACCTTATAACGCCACTTATTATTATGCTTTCAAAGAAAAAGACTCATGCTTGCCTTCCTATAGTCATTTAATAACAGACGTGCCTTATCACTTCTTTTGCCGTTCTTCATGTCAGCAATAATCTCAAGAGATGTAGTATATGATTCTACGGTCGCACTCTTCCAAGAAATCAGTAATATTCCACTTTGATGATGCCCTTTCAAAATATTCGTGATTCAACTACGAGTTAGTCAATCAGATTTAGAATTTATAGTAGCAATCACGATTACATCATGCATCCATAACCTTTGATTTTATGTGGTATAACTATAGGAAGCCGTTCATTTCCCCGGCAATCACTTCCCGACACCTCATTTCCCCGACAGTTCACTTCCCTGTCCGTTCAATTATTTCCGACAATTTTATCTTAGTGCCGAAATATTTATTGGGAATAATTGTCGGGGAAATGAACTAGACCCGGTGAAAGAATTAATTATAATGTACTATGCTGTTTATGTCAATAAAGTTCTCTTAATATTAAAACAAGAGTGTTATTAAAATCGGATGATCATTCTTCGTTACACATTGTCATCAACTTCTCATGGACGTGTTTTGATCTCGTGCGACATATTATATTTACCGCAGTCAAACTGAATAATATTTTCATGTGCAAATAGATAGTATGGATGGCAATAAATCGTTGAAACGAGTGACTTTTCATATTCCCTACAAATAAAGGGACTGAGCAACACCTTGCATCTGTTGTATGGTGATAATCGCGTCGAACACGTTTTGTTGGGAAACTTGATTGTAACCCTCGTATAACTGTGGCGTTCGCCAAATTCAGCCCCTGAAATACTTTGTGCCATCTCATCGTTAATGAATTTTTTGTTCTTGGCAACTCTCGAAATATTCTGCCGACAATGTCTACCGAACATTCCAAGATTCACCCCGTGCCCGAACGACTATTAGATGCAAAGAAAGTGCCACCTAAGCCTCACATCGACTCTTTCGAGGCTTATCAAAAAATGTACAGGAAAAGTATTATGGAACCTGAAGCCTTTTGGGGACAAGTAAGTGTATTATAGGGTCGGAAGCGTAAGTGTGGGAATTGATTTATTAATGGAATGCCCTTAATATTACATGAAAGCAGATGAAAGTTTAACTAGTCACGATAAATGTGCGCTCCAGCCATTTTCTAAAAAAAAAAAAAGTCAACTACGTTCAAAATTTCATTGTCTCATCGCATTCAATTGAATCACATTCTCACAGTTGGCTAAAGAACTCCTTCATTGGCACAAACCATTCGAAACTGTTCTTTCTGGTGGGTTTGATTACGGAGATATCGCATGGTTTCCTGAAGGCGAACTGAACGCATCTTACAATTGTGTTGATAGGCACGCCCTCGCCAATCCTGACAAAGTAAATACAAGTATTCAAACAGATGAGTTTTACCAGATTTAAAAGCATTGAAAGTTAATTACGCTTTTTTTGTCTACTTTAGGTTGCGATCATATACGAGGGCGATGAGCCAGGAAATGATCGCACTATAACATACGGTGAGCTTCTCCGAGATGTAGGTCGTCTCGCTAATGCTCTCAAATCTTACAGACTGCGCAAAGGCGATACTGTTGCAATCTATATGCCAATGGTCCCCGAAGCTATTATCGCTTTCCTTGCATGTGCTCGCCTGGGAATCATTCATTCGGTCGTGTTTGCTGGTTTCTCGGCCGAAGCACTACGTGATCGTATTCGAGATGCTTCTAGTAAATTGGTAATCACTGCTGATGAGGGGCGACGAGGTGGAAAGACGATTCATATCAAAAAAATTGTCGATGAAGCGTTGAAAGAGTGCCCTACAGTAGAACATGTGTTAGTATACCAAAGGACAGGGTCAGACGTACCATTCAAATCGCCAAGAGACTTGTGGTGGCACGAAGAGATTGAGAAGCAGAGGCCATATTGTCCACCAGAAATTGTCAATTCGGAGGATGCGTTATTCTTATTATATACTTCTGGTTCAACAGGGAAACCTAAAGGTATATTACATACGACCGCAGGGTATTTATTAGGAGCCGCGATAACTTTCAAATACGTCTTTGATTATCATGAGGGAGACGTTTTTGGATGCATGGCAGATATCGGTTGGATTACTGGGCATACTTATATCGTCTATGGGTCTCTCTGTTACGGCGGCACCACTGTTGTCTTTGAATCCACACCAATTTACCCTACGCCCAGCAGATATTGGGAGGTTGTAGCAAAACACAAGATTACTCAGTTTTACACTGCTCCCACTGCAATCCGTCTTCTCCGTCGTCTTGGCCATCAGCACGTAGAAGGGCATGATTTGTCTAGCTTACGTGTGATCGGTTCCGTTGGAGAACCGATTAACCCCGAGGCATGGGAGTGGTATAACGAAGTTGTAGGAAAGGGTAAATGTGCAGTCGTAGATACGTACTGGCAGACCGAGACTGGTTCAATCGTGATATCACCACTGCCGGGTGCCATTCCCACTAAACCGGGATCAGCAACTGTGCCCTTCTTCGGTGTTGATCCAGTCATATTGGATCCTACTAGTGGAGAAGAATTGCATGGAAATGGTGTTGAGGGTGTGCTTGTGTTCAAGCAGCCATGGCCATCAATGGCTAGAACAGTTTATAATAATCATAATCGGTATCTTGACACATATTTGAAACCTTATAAGGGCTATTACTACACAGGCGACGGGGTCGGCAGAGACGAGGATGGCTACTACTGGATCCGTGGTAGAGTTGATGATGTTATCAATGTATCCGGACATCGTCTGTCGACTGCCGAGATTGAATCGGCTTTGGTCGCGCACGATGGAGTAGCTGAGGCGGCAGCTATCGGGGTTTCTCATGAAATCACGGGGCAAGCGGTACATGCATTTGTTACTCTTAAAGCTAGAGGAGAAAATACGGAAGTTAAAGAACTAGTTCTGCAGGTGCAGAAAGGAATTGGCACATTTGCTGCTCCCAAGAAAATTTATCTTGTTCCTGATTTACCAAAGACTAGGAGTGGTAAGATTATGAGAAGAGTTTTGCGAAAAGTCGTTGCTGGAGAGTCGGACCAACTTGGTGATTTGAGTACGCTGGCAGACCCAAGTATTATTCCTACCCTTATAAACAAGGTCAATCAGGAGCAATCAAAATAATAGCGATGACATTTATTTAAACGAACACAAAAGAGTTGTATTTAGGATCTGAATAAAAATTTTTGCAGTATAAATACCGCAAACATTACAAACGTTGATTGTACTTGCAAGTCAATATAAATATTCTATCAAGCTTGGCTCGCTCACAAATTGGCGATGCTTCCGTTAACAATCATACGGCCTGTATAGTCTGAAATCATGATAGCGGTTTTACAGCTTTTCCGGTATTTTTGATTGTTTCAAAGATTTTCTCCTGTGATAGGCTGGTCTCGACGATTACCGTCTGCTCTTCCAAGCTAATATCGACCTTGTCGACACCTACGCAAGTGTGTATAATAAATCATTAAATAATTGCCTGCATGTAGAACACTTGACAACGAATACAAAAAAGATTGGCCATTGTGACATTAGCAGTCAAAAATGCGCATGTCTTTATCTCCAATCCAATAACAATTAAGCTACAGCATTGATAATTGCTTCTTTACCTTCGAGTTTATTCAACGCTTTGTTGACTGCATTCGAACAGCCGGAGCACGACATGGTTACGTTAAACTTGTAAGTGTTCTGCATTATGAGACATTGCGAGAACACACCCAGTTAATGAAAAATGTATACACAGAAAATTCTACAAGGAAAAACCTACGTACAGTAGCTGGCATGCTGATACAATTGAATTTAGGTATGGTGAATATTGATGAATACGTTTTTATATTATTGTGGACGTCATTATGATTACTAATCACGCAAAATTCAACAAATTGCATTCGATTTGTCATTGTCTTAGTAATAGACACCCCTAAACGGAATTCGAATTATTGTTCATTTTGTGGAATATCAAACGCTGTACGCACTGTTGCTTATCTAATAGCAACAGCCACAAATACAACTACATAAGTTACTGTCTATATAGACTTTTTCCCCTCTTAACCCGTGCTGCCATATGGCGCAACGGGTCGCGCAACATATGTTTTAGGAGCTTCCTCGTCCCTATACCCTACATTTCTACCACGCCCCTGGTTGACAAGTCGCTCATGTTCTCTTCTATAGTCAGACTCACGCATCCACGCATTCGGAATACGTCGAATGAGAAGATAAGCGCAAATCAATGCCATAATCTAGCGATACAAAATCTGTTACATCCTGTTCAACCTTGACATTTACCATAACTCGCAATATTAAGTGCAAATTATTTACCTGGATCGCAACCAAGAAAATACCAAGAATGCCCCACATATATTGGTGATGTTTATAAGAATCCCGCAAACTATCATAGCATGGTCTATCCCAACCGTAATATGTGTTATTAGCGCAATTTGATGGAACTGCACGGTCGGTCGTGCTACGGAATCCGCAACATGAATATTCGTTTTCAATGTCACGGATTATTCGGGGACGCGTTCTATACGCTTTGTCCCAAGCGGCGTCAACAGCATTCTCAACCTAAAGATTCAAAATACGTAAGTCCGTATTCGATTATATGGACGATCGACCCAATCGTACGTACATGCTTTGTATTAGCCAGAGCTAATAGGATAGCTATTGTTTGAATGATGACTAATATCAGCAGAACACCGAAATACTAAAATCGTTTCCAAGAATCAAGGATTAAAACACGAATCATAAAATTCTCGAGTTAAACAGTTGGTTCGTTGCTGATAAGCATCAAGGATACGGTAATCAACACTGGTTTACTCTCCACAAGCGCACCACAGCATCCTGCGATCGACACTAAAATCACCAACGCACCAATAATGGTTATCCCTAGAGGGAGAGCGTTCGAATATAGACGTGCATCAGGCGATAATAGCTCGTAAAGTCCAAAGGTTACAAGAAAGAAACCTGCCAACTACACAAAAATTACAAACGAGCCAACATGAGATAAATTTATAAGAATTTACCACATATTACTTATAACCGCTATTTATAGCATACCAAAGTCAACACATTTGTAGCCACGACAAAAGTTCGACCAGCAACCCCCATTTTCGCTTTTCTAACATGTTCTGGGCAGCAACCGAAATGTCTACTATTTATTATACATTACGCTCGACATTCGCTAAATATGACGTAGAAATTTGGCAAAAATTGCGTAATAGTAATGCGACGCCACAAGCGTTCAGACGTTAAACGCAAGACTATGATATAAATTGTGATGACGTATTTCGATGTGAATGTTTTGTTTGCCATATGTTACGTAATACTATATTTGCAGTGTGTGAGAAATCTAATTACGTAATAAACCGCCGCAAATGGACACGGCGGCACCGAATTTTCTCACGAAATTTAATGACAATATAACGAAAAGAATGTCTAATTGTTATCAGATTTATGGGTCAAACCTTATATACTAATACGGTTTTCGATTTTCATACAAATACTTGAATCATTTATTAACCCACTTACTGAAACCATGAAAGTAATTTCTATTATGACGGAGCATTTCTGCATGTCTTAAATTTACAGGATTCAATTCGTAGAGGACCACAGTCACAGGGTTGTGGTAGGAGTGTAAAGGGGGCGCCTTTCAGTAGTATTAACGCCGAAAGGCGCGGTGCCATGAATTTCACGCTCTCTGATCTGCAAAGGGTTATTTATCAAGGGGAAAACATTTTACATCAAAATTGTCCGGAAGAGTTGTAAACTCAAATACTACTTAAACTTCATAATAATTATTGATACAGATTAATTTATTTCCCCAGAGTACTCCTCATCCATCCATGCAACGTTGCGGACGATTTTGCCAGTTCTGGAAAGATTTCTCATATCAATTTTGGGATAGTGCCTTTAATCCTCCGACACTTTATATTGCTGACTAAAAAATTCGTAAAAGACCCCCGTATTATGCAGATCAAATATTACCTTGTCACATGATAATAATAATGTATGAATAGTACGCTATGATATTTTAAACATATTCCACAGAGAAAAACTCCGAGTCCATCGTAACGAAACGCTTTTGCCGCCAAAAAAATTTATTTTCACTTGTCAGTATGCAATAAACGGATATGCTTCTATGATTGATCTTTTTTATTTAGCGGTCTCATTTGCTTTGGCTATGTCGAATCTGCTCGCTATTTCTCGAACGATAATAGTAATAAATGACAATAAATATTTCCCTTGCTGCCATTTCTGCGAACTTGTTAGCGAAACGAAAAGTTTTTGCAGATTTGTTAGCGCGAACCATGGTATTGTGCGAAGAAAAGAATGAGAATCCAGTTTGCTTGTTTACATGTATATAGAATGAGTTACATAAACTCTGTGCGGTTGACCATGGATGCGACTTTTATTCTATGAGTAAAATATCAAATAATAGTATGTGTTACGGACATATTTAATATATTCAACACATTCAACTTACTCATTCCCTATTTTCCCCCCTTCCCTTTCCATTTTCCCATTTCCCCCCTTTTTCTTCCCCACCTTTTGATCGTCACCTTTCTATTTAGTCGTTGTGTTATCTTAGCACCAGTTTTCTTTGTGCATTGAAGATCTCCAGACTTATTTAGGGTGTTTGGGAGAGCGATTAGTTCTGTCGCGTAATGTTCAGCCGACAGAGGGATTTACTTAGCTTAGCTCACGTATCACCATATCATTCCGGTGACTGTTCAATTAAGACTGAATGCTAAATAAACAATTATTCTATCAAAGGGGGGAAATACTATTTATCGACTAGTCTGATTTTCGTGATACAAAGTGAACGCTTGATCCTTGGATGAGAAAGGCACTTGTGACATTTTGGAAAGGTTGCTTAACACAGGCTGTGGCTCAGACATGATAATCTTGGATCAGCAAATAATTACTATAACTTCATTTTAATTGTTTAAAAAATTATAATCAGTTTAATATAGGGTTATCTCTCTCTCTCTCTATATATATATATAATAACTTATTATCAAAGAAGGAAGGAAAATCATAACTAGTAAACGAGCATTAACGCGATTAGCTTTACTTCCTGTTACAGCACGTAATTATCGTCTACCAGTTGTTCTGCTAATTTCGTATTTTTGTTGTAATAATTTCTCTTTGATTTAGCCTTAACTAAATGTTCTTGTACCCTTTTAGTAATTTTGCTGTTTCTTCCTTACGAGCATTATACTGTAAGTCGTTCCGAAAATGTTGACAAGTGTCACATACTGTAATTCTGTTCTTATTTATAATTTGAATAATTTGTGCAATAACTTGCGCAACGCATCATATCTTATCAATTTCAACGTGCTATCATTTTCGAGACCTGCAATAAGATTATGATGGACCGATTTATAACTCGTTTCAGCTGGCAATAGTGTAAGCGAATTAAGTAATGCGATTGACATGTCTGCCAGGACTTGGTAATCCGTCTTTGTTAATTGTTATTTTAGTTTTCTATCGCGGCACTTTTTTACATTACCATAAACGCGCGCGGTATTATACCATTTGTTGCTAAATGGATTCGAAGTGAGCGTGACCAATTCCCAGCTTATTGAGACACGTTTTTGACAGAGCGTGTATTGCAATCTTAGTAGTAAAACGTTCGCTTATTTGTACGCGTTTTCTTTTCAGACTGGTTATTCTCCACCCATTCATTGCTTTCAGCTAGGCAATTAAAAATATATCTTGTTCAAATCTAGAAAGAACTTGAAACGCTTTACGTAATTCGGCAAAATTTCTCTCAGAAATTTTTTTGAGCAACCACAATTGCAACCTATTTTCAAAAAATGAATTGCTTTTTTCGTATTTGGTGCCATTATATTCATTCTTCATATACGGGTAATTCTATATATTTTTTATGACGGCGCATTTCTTAACGACATGACATGTTTTGCGCATTACGAATTACGAATAAAATGCAGTATATATAAAAAAACATGTGGAAATAAATATTGTTACAACAATTTTCTTTTTTTCGAAACATAAAAAAGTATTTTCCCAGCTTCATGGGCACTTTATTACTGCATGATTGCCTTAGCCGAAGTACATTTTGCTACGTGGGGTGGCCGAAAAGTCTTGCATGTGTGGCTGTATTTCAGCGAAAATCAACCTAAACCCCAAATGAAAAAAATTATAATCGGAATTTATTTACTAGGGGTCCGGTTCATTTCACCGACAATCGTTTCGCCGACAATCATTTAACCGACAAATTTTCGCCAGCATTATTTTGAAATTATCCTTTTTTGGTAGTTTCTGTCGGTGAAATGAATGCCTCCCAAACCATCAGCGAACAAAATTTATTCGCCAAATATCGAACGGTAGTAGAAAAAATTGTGCGATAAAGAACCAAAATTTTTACTTAACAAAAATGGCGTTTGAAATTCATAAGTTGCTCGACGAACAGAAGGCCATTGCTTGCATCTACGGTAAGAAAATTTTATCTTCAAAGAAACTAACATTACATCAAATATGGAATTTATCGCTGTCGACGGTATGGAGAATTCTGTAGCAACGTTAAATGACGATGATATCATTTAAGATACTCGAAACAGAATATAATTCCGATGCAGAAGAGAATCCCGATATACAAGAAATAAAAAATTCGTTAAAAAAAGGCGAAGATGCATTAAAAAAGTCTTTATCGTTTCTCGAACAACAGGAAACGATAACATTAATATTCATGCAGATGATTTATTAGTTGTTCGTCGACTAATTAGCCGAGTTTTGTATTATCGTAAATTACAGTATAACAGTTATCCTTGGAAAATCTTTCCGATAAATATCCAATATTTTATTTTTTGTCATACCCATGAGGACTATGGCCTCGGAAAGTTGGTGTCTGAATTAAATGCAGTTGATCACAAGGGCAATCATGCTTGGAGATTTGCGTTCTTTATTGGGGAATCATTCTCGGCAGGGATCTATACCCCACTGGTTGCTTGTCTTGGGTATAGTACTCCGTATGCCCATAGCCAATCCACAGACAGCATCGACAAGTATGGGGGCGTCTGCGCCACACTGATCGCGTCATCTGAAATACTTCCTCTTTGAGAATGGTTATGTTCGACTTTCGCCGGCGGTCTATCCATCTCAACCCTCGCCCCAACTCCAAGCGAAACGAATAACCCGTCACTAATATTATACTAATGTGTCCACGGAATTACCACCAAATGTTGTGTTGCCCGCGTGAGTGTAACAACCTTGAGATTTAACATCTTTCAACGGAATTCGGGCTACTCCTACGAATGTTTGTGACAATGACCTTTAAAGTATGCTTTATTATACTCATGATTCCTATCTGCATTGTATATGTCTTCTGTAGATTATTATAAAATGACAGGATGTTTTTGCAATCCATCTTTAAATTCAAAAATTTAATGTATTCAGGCAGTAAAGCAATACTCCCGAGTCTATAAGTTCAATTGACAAATATGCCTTTGAAGCAGGTCTTCCTATAGTCATCTTATTTAATTGAGATTGCAGGGCATCGATATTATCCACTTTGGTGAGGAAGATGCAAGAACATACGCGCAATCAAATGCAGAAATGTTATTCTATATGCGAACAATGATCGGTAAAACATCTTAACAGCAATTCTACTTCATTATTGTCAATATCAATATATCAACAACTGGACGAGAACACTTTCGCAGGCCCCCTAAATGAAAGTTACAATAAGTTGGTTTAGTAGCCGTTTTTTTGATTCGCGCAAGTCTTGGGTCACCGAAATTCATATTAAAAAGATCGGCATAAAAAGATCGCTATGCTTACAAACACTCTTTATTAGCCCTATAACCACTTCTGACTCTAGTTGATATGAAACTGTCAATAAAAATAAATGCGTCATGCAAATCTATGTGAGTATGTAGCATTTCAATTCATGATTTTGACTAAAACTTTAATGTTGCATAGTTACTGTTATTATTATAATTGATTTGATTTAATATGGCTTTTATAAGCAAAAGTAGTAATAGTAGTCAATAAACAAAATAACTAATAATTTTTAGATTAAGAGATTTCGAACATTGTAATGGGATGCTACAATTCTTATGCAATGTTCATAGTACCAGCCTTACTTTCTATTGTGCTCCCTTCTTCAACTCATCGGGCATATGGATGATAGTTATGAGTCCCGCGGACTTGCTGGCTGTTGTATATAGGACCGCCTCCACTACTTTGAATACCACTTGAGTATGAACGGATTGGTCCTCTCGAACTTCCACGGCCATAAGCTGGAGAGCCAGGATGATGGTGATGATCCCTACCGCCACCATAACTTCCCTCATCTCTGCTAGGAGAGCGATGATACCCACTACTTATCCGGTTAGCAGAGGAAGGACCGCCAATGGGAGATCCTCCTCCAGCCGATGACGGCCCACCTGACGTATATCCGCTGTCATTGCCTCTGTACCATTGGTTATAAGAGCTACTGCCTCGGCTTCCGGAACCCCCATAACCTCCACCATATTGCCCATACGAATTCGCATATCTAAATTTGAAATAAATCGGGTGATATATAAAGGATAAAAACTCATTCGTGCAGCTGGAAAATAATATGTGTTACCTTGTATAATATTGACTGATGGCATTATAGTTACCATAACCGCCGCCGTAATTACTCGGATAATTGTAGCCCGTGTATTGGCCATATCCTCCGTAACCAGAATATTGAGGCGTATAATTCATACCCGAATAACTAAGGCTGGCATCTTTTCCTGTACCATATGGTTGTCCGTATCTTGATACCGAGGCTGAAGGCGGCATCGCCGACATGGCTGCCGCCGCCGAAGCAGCCACGGCTGATGATGAACCAAAGTTCTGCTGATTGTACATAGACTGTCGTTGCGACTTGTGCTTCGGCATTGCACGTTTTACTTCGATCTAAACAGGATATCGGATTAACGAACAAAACACTAGAACACGACCAGAAACAATAACCACCCTCGTACCAGTTTGTTCTTAAGTTCAAGATCGTTCTTTGCCATCGCTTTCTCAACAGGTTCGGATGAGTCGAAAGTAATAAAACCAAATCCACGCGGTCTTCCCGTATCGCGATCGACCATCAAGGTCGCGTCGATTACATTACCGAATTGTGAGAAGTATTCTTTGAATTCCTCTTCATTGACATCCGGGGCTATTCCACCAACGAAAATTTTCTCAGTTTTTTCTTGTTCTTCTCTCGGTATGGCACGTTTTGGATCAATCTATATAGTATATGGTTGGAGTGGAAACCAATAATAAATTGAGCGAGGGGGACGCGATATCCTTTTAAAACATCTATGAAACAGCAATCCGATGACCAAGCTAGCTGTAATAAGAGAGTGATCTAAATATCACTATGCCATTAGTCATGAACCACGTATGATCTATAGGCGAGGGGAGGCCTATTTGTATAGTCACAAGTCTATATCGTGGTGCGGACTCCCTCACTATACAGCCAGGTTAGTCTAACTATTTAACTACTTACTATTTTCCCATCCAACTGGTGCTCTTTAACCAATACGGTATTGACTACGGACGAATCCACAAATGTTAAAAAGCCAAACCCTCGTGATCTCCCTGTATTCGGATCTCTCATTACAACACAATCCGTAACTTCACCGAATTGTGTAAAGTAATTTCTAAGGCTTTCTATTAAATTGTAGAAGGAAATAATGATATCATAGTTATTATGGTAAGAACATACTACATATAATTGCACGCAATTTCATCACGGCGATTACTGGTGTATGTCAACATAGGCATTGATGGCAAGACAGCATAGCGGAGGTTTATGGACACGATCAATAATTCAAACCCCAACACGAACAAACGTCGCATTTGCCAAACATTGCCCACGTTGAGATGCTTATGTAGTTCATTTATATTTTAAATTTTGTGCGTCATCCTTGAACAACATCAAAGACAATTGGCTTAAGGGAGAATTGAAAGAAAGCGAGACACGACACCAGAAGTAACAATCGACATTGATGCCGAAAGAGTTGCTAACACTAATTATAAGAATCTTACCATCAGTAGTTTCCCAATTAAGACCTCCTATGAACATCTTTCTACGGTAAACGTGAACGATATGGTACAAAAGCGAATATACCAAAGTAATTATGAAGGGTAGGGGAGGAAAAAAAATTAATCCTATTAGTGTGCGTTGATCTTTATCTAACAGAGAAGGAAAAAAACCTATGACAACATATCGTTCTATGTTGTTTGTTCCTAAATTATCTATCTTGCACTTTCAATATACTAATGTTAAAGGAGTCGTGTCTTCTTTCGTTTCACAGTTATCCAGCAAATACTATTGCCAAATAATGAAAACTAGATTTCTTCTTGGAGTTATAGATTCTAAGCCACGCCAGTGTAGGGGTTATTACAGCCTAAGGCGATGTACTCGAAGCCGGCTTTGACAACTCAAACGCGCATCTGCAAAGAAACGACTTCGAAAGAAGGCGGGCCCTCGACGGGCTCTCCAGGATTCCAAAATCAGCACCAAAACCCAAACTGGATGCTTACCCTTCCTCGTGAACTGGTTTTTTCTGCTCTTGCTGCTCTGGTTCTCGCTTGACATCGCCATCTTCAGAGCCCTGAACTGATCTTGGACGCTGTTCCTCTTGCTTCGAATCAGTAGATTGCCGTGAAGATGAACTGTCCGCAGCCATCTTTCAGAGTAAAGTTGCAGTTGTTTCTGTGGGGGTAACTAGTAAGAAGTGATGCAACGCAGTAGCGCTCGTTAAGTATACAACAACACTGTCAGAGTCCGAGACAAGTAATGAACCCAGTAACACCCTACCTGCAGAATATGAGACGAACCTGATGATTGTAAAGCAAAGTAAGTAAAAGAACGTCTGAAAAAATACAAGTCAATATGACTGAAGCAAAAGTGTTGGTCTTTCGATCTATATGGCGAGAGAAAATTTTTTAGGGGGGTTCTGCTTTGTTATTGTTGTCTCCCGATGATAATAAATTACTTAAAGTGTCAAATGACGTCGACATCTGCATGGTGAGAATCCGTGACTATTTCCGTAAATAGCCTAAAGCAGCATCCGAACGTTATCGAATGTTTTTGGTGAAACCCAACATTTTGACCACTCTGCTGCTAAAATGTCTGAGCTATTAATAAAAGACTATTACTATTGTTATAGTCACGATGCACTAGAGTATGGTGTAACTATGACACTATTGAAGTATCAAGTGTCACATGCCGCGCTGATGCATTTATCCATCTTGATGTTCATGATCAATTACTCAAGTCTATTGCATAACTCTGTTATAAATAATTGTACTTTAGCGAGCACCTGTTGTGAATAAAAGTTCCTCACGATAGTTATAACTAATTGTAATACAACTGTTATTCGATTCTATGTTTAGGGAAATAAACATTCACCCAGTTTTTTAAATCGAATCGTGCTTCCATGTTGATTACAGCCTTGGGTCTTGATAAAGCCATTAAAAAAGCTCGTCTATTGGATCTGTATCTGGCTTTGCTCGTTGGCCAAGGAACTCCACAAGCAATGTAATATACTTATTATTATACGTAAATCACGTGTATAAAAGAAATTATGATTTGCCGATGTTTACGTCACGATGACCCGGAAATATGAACCAAATAACGGACTCTGGACAAACCGAGCAGCCCGTTCAGATAGCATTCTTTGCAGAGTCCACTACCCATTCACCGCATAGAAGTATATTTTACAAAAACGTGATACTAGTAAATAACAAAACCGGTTATTGTCCAAAACTCATCGCGTGATAACCTTCTATTTTAGCGCCTACAAGGAATCGGGTGACAAATAGTTGTTTGCGCAAAACGGGTTAGGTACATCGGATGTAAATATCGAGATCACGGAATGTTAATGATTTTTTATAGTTACCAAACTAATTTTTGGCTGAACACCATATACGGGCGCGTTGGATATTACTCCCTTAGTGACTTATTATTATAAAGTTTCATCAAAAGCGCGCAAAGAAACTTGTGTGCATATTAAAGGACTTGTAAATAAATTATTTAGATTATAACCAATTTATTTGCACAAGGACATACCCACATAAAAATACAACGAATATAAATTCTCCTTCGCCATTTAAATGTTTAATATTTGCAGACTAACGATTATCAGATTGTTACTAATATTAAACGCTTACTATTAATAACCGTTGAGGCCAAATTACGACATATTTTTACGGTTTTTGATCCCAGACACCACGTGAGGCCAGACTTCCTCAAGGTTAGAGGATCTACAGCGTGTGTTCTGTTACACTCGTATACATAACACAGTCTTAGCATCAATAATAATTTTACAAGCAAACGTTGTGAGAGTGTAGACAGTGATACAATAGATTGAATTATGGTTGTTGTTTGATTATCAAACTGATGATATTATTGTAAATACCATTATGGTTGTTACTTTCTGCACACTTCCCCGTGCACACATGAAAAAACTTGGCTAGGTGATTATTACTATATAAATGGCAAATGTTACATCTGCACAAATCTATAACATTGATCACTCAACTGACCTCCCAACTTTAATTCTTTTTTTTTCCTACTCGCATTCAAGTCAATGATAACAACAGAAAAACACCTCAGCGACGCTGAATCATTGGAAAGGGTCTTTGAAGGCCCCGAAAAATTACTCGAAATCTGGTTTGAACCTATACCCGATTTCTTACCGGCTGATGTTAATGGTCGAAAGGGATTAAGAAAAGTTGGGAGGGCTGTGTGGGATGAACTTCTTGGACTGGTGGAATGTAAAATATTGAATGTTGTCAGTAGTGACGACGTCGTTGATGCATATCTGTTAAGGTAGGCAGACTTATTATGTAGTTTATTGACTAATCATTGTATTCGCAAGAAGAGTGACCTCTAGTTTTTATCGCTTGCAGTGAGTCATCCATGTTCGTATACCCACATAAACTTATTTTGAAGACATGTGGATCTACCGTACTCTTAATTGCCATACCAAAGTTACTCGAGATCGCATCCGAGATATGCGAATTGAAAAGAATATGGCGAGTATTCTATTCGAGGAAAAGTTTCATGTTTCCTGAAAAGCAGCGACCTCCGCACACTGATTGGAAGGACGAAGTCGCTTTCTTGGACAAAATATTTGGTATGGAGTAGTTTGTTGAAAGGTTGAACGTGTATTGACAGTTTTATACTGACAGTCGACGGAACTTTACTCCCTCTCTCTTTCCAACATCACATCTTTAAAAAAAATGAAATTTTTAGGTAAAGGGGCGGCATATGTAGTAGGAAAAATAAATGGAGATCATTGGAATTTATACATGACATCGCCGCAAGAGGGCTTTCTAATCCCTGACGTTGACGTTGACCAACCTGGTGACTTTTCTGACCAGACGATCGAGATCCTAATGTCTGATCTCGATGAAGATGCGATGAGACCGTTCTACAGTGTTAATGGCGAAACGATGTCATTAGGAGGGGAAAGAATAAACAAAGAGACCGGTCTGGGCCGGTTGTACTCATCCGCTCTGTTAGATTCATGTCTGTTTGATCCGTGTGGATACTCGGCTAATGGACTTCTTGGAGACTGTTACTTTACTATCCATGTTACACCTGAACCTAGTTGTTCATACGCATCTTTTGAAACTAACATCCCTTATTCATCGCATGGATCTATGTCCAATCTTATTAGTAACGTTATTGATGTATTTCGACCTGGGAAGTTTAGCGTCACATTGTTTGTTAGTGTAACAGATGGGCGAGATAAGAAAGCAGTTATTGAATGCTTGGGCGATGTTAGTGGTTACGCTAAAAAAGATAAAATGTTGTATGAATTTGATGGATATGACTTTTTGTTTGGACATTATGAAAGGTCTGATTGACACATCTGCCTATTACTGTCCAGACCTGGGGAGATGTATTTTGCAACAGTTTTGGATATAGTCTCGTACATGGGAAATAACAAGACGGCCAATATTTTACTACACCATATGTTATATCGATCAAATCAAGTTATCCTGGGTAATAAAAGGGTTTCTTTTTTGGAACAAATAGGTCGAGCGAGGTTAATCTTTCACCCATTACTCTTTTGATTAACATGTTCTGAACTCTTTGCTTATTCGCTTCCTGCAAGTAGGAGGCAACTGCATTATACAATACAACTCTTGTTTGGTCATATGACAAAAAGAAAACACACGGGCCAAATGTCTGACATGACGTCATAACGATATACTGTAGATTTTATTTGTTCGATTATTCATTTAGTATAAATTTCTGTTTTATTTCTGGAAAAAAGAATTGTCTGCTCAGTCAGTAACTTACTGTGACGCGCGAAGTATGTAATAACAATTCGGAATATTTTTGTATGCAGAATATTCTAATACTTTATAGGAATTGGTTCCTACATTCTTCGTATAGTCGAACTAAGAAATCTCACCAAGTCTTCCATGCTACTTTAGTTTATAACATGTTTATTAATGTTGTATGGTCAGATCGGAATTTATGTCAATTCCGAAGTGATATATGTCAGATCAGAATTTATGTCGCTTCCAAACTGACATGTGTCAGATGAGAAATAGAAAATTAGCAATAAATGTGACAATGTTTTATTGAATAATATATTGTCGTATGTCAGTTTGGAAGCGACATAAAATTCTGATCTGACATAAATTC